>BRZM01003569.1:4223337-4509501 GCA_033238685.1 Lates japonicus
TTGTCTCTTCGCTTCTAATCAGTGTCAGGATGGAGGAAGGATGCAGAGATGGAGGAAGGAGGGAGAGAAGGAGGAAGTCAGGAGAGAGGAAAGCAAATAAGGAAGAGAGGAATGTGCCTCTAAATGTTTGATTAGAATCCACGAGGAGACCTCTTTAGGTCAAACCCCAAAAGCTCAGCATGCTGATGAATGAACACAGATGAATGACCTCTACTATTGCAGTTCATCAACCAACTCTCATTCTAAAAGAATATGTCAGGTTTTGGATGCTTTTGTGGTACACAGACCACAATTTCTTCATTCAAGTTCCATAGTTGTATGACATTTTTAGATGATAATACATACTATAGCTATGCTATATGCCTAACAAAAAGCACTGACTGATCTGCTGGGGACACGTGGACGATATGACCAACAGGCCAATCACCCAAGAACTAAAGCTCTCAATCACCTGAGTTTGATAGAGGCGTGTAGCTCTTTTACTAAACAATGTGTAGTTGTGGAAAAGAAAAAGGCAGAGAAGCACACAGGAGTGACAGCGAGGAAAAGCAAGAGTCATACAGTAGATTGGAATATAAGAGGAAGCTCACCACTGAGAAACAGAGGGAGATTGTTACTTAGTACAGTATTCTGTGTGTGTCCTCGCCCAGTGATCCACCAGGACACTGCAATGCAAGTATGCAGTTTTCACTTCGTTTAGACAAGGAGAAAGCAGACGATGGGAGGGGAGCGAGTGAAGAAAGTCTCAGAGAAGTGCTGATACATAAAATGCCTCGGTTGGGCAATAGAACACCTGGCCGTATGGGGGAATAACACACTGATTGGCTGAAGAGTCAAACACTCCCATGAAAGCAAACCATGCAGCTTTATGAAGCCCATTATTTCTGTATGGATAAGCTACAGCTCATGTAAAGCATTAAAGGTAGTGGATGGTGAATGGCAATATGTGCATCACAATGCCACAGAATGCAAGCTGTTTTGAATCATGTGCAAATATGATAAAGGACAAAATATATCAAGATATTTAACTTGCAAAGAGGGTAATAAATGAAGAGCTTAACAGGAGTGCTCTAATGTAAACTAATGCTTTGTGCCCTAGGTGTGTGCGCATAGTCTTTTCAAGAGCAAAGTCATCAGGATGATAGGGGTGTAATAAACATTTCAGCCTCCAGGGGCTGCTACTGGTCCTTACATTAATTTATTCTTATCTTGATAAAGAATCTTCTGGTTTTTCTTAAGGGAAAGTGGCTCTTTTTGTGTGTGCATGTTGTACGTAACACCACTATCACCTTTTGTTAAATTTCCATTATTGATTTCAAGGACCTCTTATCTCTGCTTCAGAAGAAGACTATACCATGTCTGTATAATGGGGAGATAACCAGAGCCTCCCATAGTCCCTATCCATACCAAACACAACCACAACCATATCAAACTCTGCTAATTTTCAAACTTAAGTATCTTTTAAATGCAGTTTAACAATGAAATGTAAGTAAGAAGGTCATGAAACAACATCTCCTTTCTGTTAAACAAGATTTCCTGTTTTCAAGTACAGATGTTTCATAAAGAATAAATTAAGTCCCACTTGCTGTCTCCACCAATGCAACCGTAGAAGGCTTCAGATATGATATTTCAAATGAAAAAGATTTTCCTATTTGAATGAAGCCCAGTGATAGAATTTCTGTGAAGAGCAAACTGATTTTACAGCCAAGGAATCTGTACAAAATGCCAAAAAGGAGACCATCTGGAGAACCTCTGATAAAAAAAAAAAAAAAAAAAAAAAAAAAAAGCTGCCTCTTGTGATTTAACTGAAGTCAATGCATAAATTCCCATTTTACAATTATAAGAATTATGTGAAGTCCCTGTAATGACTGCACCCTCACTAATTCTATGGTATGCTTTTAATGTATGACTGTGCTTTAAGTGTAATTTTAGGTATAAAACAGCAGCTTTTCAGCAGTGAATTTCTTGTGATTTGGTATTAAAGACCCCATAGTTTATTTCCTTGTCTCTTTTCAACCCGATCACATATTGTTATTCAGACACTTGGCTGCACAGCTGCTTTCTGGGTCGCAGGCTGGGGCTGGGCCAAAGGAAGCTGGGACATAACATCTGACACTGGGCTGTGTTTAATTTCTGGTCCTGGTCATAAGGGAATTTTACATATACCTGTCCCAAAATTTCACTACTTGTCTTAACATTATCCTCAACAGCTTATGTCCATGTTTTAAAAACCTGGCAAAACCCTTAATGCCTTACCATGCATTGAGAAATCAATCCATGCCTCTAGTCACAGAGTGCATTGTTATTGTGCTGTTGTGTAAAACATGAAAAAAGAAAAGCCAGTATGATTGTCCTCCTACATAAAAACGTCATTACTGTTAAATATTACCAAAATATGGAAATATTCTTGTGATTCCCACAGCAGCTGCTGACAGGCCTGATGGGAGCTTTGTACTCAGCCCAGTCAGTGGAGGTGTTGGTCATTGGATGCTTAATGGCTCTGTTTGTGGCAGATTCAAGACAAGTGAGGAACAGAATGATGCACGACTTATAAGCCATCTCTTCAGCAGTCAAGTCACGGCTGTTTTGATGGAAGGAGAGGGAATGAACATCCACTCAAGACAAGACAGATCAGGCCAAAATGACCTAAAATAGCATTACCAGTAATTTATCCAGACCATTGTTTACTCACACATCGCCAAATCTCCTCAGGCTGATTGAATGCCATAGGAGCTAAACCATCATCCAGCTTAGGGCCCAGACATTCATGACTGTGTTCTTTTTTTTGTCCCAAGCTCCAGCAACCAGGAATAACTCTAAGAGAGGAACTTGACAGAGTGAATCCAACTTATTTTCAATCTGCTGTCAGGAAGCGGCCTGTCGCTCTGGGATGAAGAGTGACAGTGAGATGTGAATTCAATGGACTGCATTTCTGTCTGGCTCAAGCGATTATAATGACAGAAATGGAAATTATGGTATTTTTCCATCTCAGACTGTGGATCTGACCGTGCAGAGAATGGGGGAATTAAGGGTGGTGAAGTACAAATCGTAAATATTGATTTCCTTTAGAATAGAAAGAATGTCACTCTCAGGGGGATCAGACAGTTTCTGTTTTGAGGACTAGGAGGATAAGCCACTGACAGAGACTGATGGCATCTTAAATGAACAGTGGTAGTCATCACAGAAGTCCCCAGTCTTCTGTCTATCCCATGTCTATCTGGTATTAGTGTTAGAGTAACTTCTCCAGCCTTTTGAGCTCTAAAATAAATGAAATTTGCATGTTGCAATACCAATGTAAATGTCTCTGACATTATGCTGAAGAGAAGTGAAAAGATCATCTTCTCTTGGGGAGTTTAGAAAACACATCCCTACACAGTATGTCAAGAAAAAAGAAGTAACTTTTCAATGCCTGCTCTGCACCATTAATAATTTAATCCCTGCTATAATCAGTGGCTGTTGATCATTAAAATAGTAACTGCAAGTTTAAAGACTATTTAGAGCCAGGCTGCTGTGGACCAAATTAAAATAATGTCAGTATAACCTGAAAAAGCAATTTTCCAGGGGGAAATAACATGTGGAACACATTGTGTATCTGTCATGGTGCAGTTATGAAAAAATGAGCCAATGTGCTATTAGGAAGACGACTGCAATCCTCTATGCGGTTAAGGTGCTCCTGTCCAATCCTGAAAAATACCAGCAAGGAGAAGATGACTCAAACTGTCAGTAACAGAAATATAAGAGCAGCAGAGTGTGGGTGTAGGGAAGAAAAAGTAATGTATAATAAGTGAAATAATAATTACCACCAGAAAACTTTTGATGTTGTTCCCTGCTCCGGGAAGGAGAAATTCTGACATACAGTGGTACAAGTATTCATATCTTTTACTTGTAGTGAGGAAATGTAAGGTATTGCTACTTTTACCCAAGTCCCGGATTCAAAATCTTACTTGATCTTGCTAGAATCAGTAGCAGCAAAATATAATAGTAAAAGCTCTCCTAATTAAGTAGAATGGTATAACAATGATATATATTATTGGATTATTATTACTGTATTTGCACCTTTTTATATTGTAGCTTGTTAATGTAGAGCTAATTTTAACAACTTATATACTGTCAGGTGGTTTAAATTACAGCAATGTAATGATATATCAACTGATCATATAGTTAACATGTAAAACCTTGATTTATGAGTAAGAGTAGCTCTAAAATAAATGTAGTGGAGTAAAAAGTATGATATTTGCCTCCATAATGTAGCGCAGTAAAAATATAAAGTAGCATAAAATAGAAACAAGACTCTGCAATTTGTCTCAGTGGGTTGCTGCCAAGTAAACACTGGCGACAAGTAGAACGATGTAAAATGGGGAAATTACTGTTCTGAAGCCAACTGCAGCTGACTTCCTACTGTAATCTCTGGTTAGAAGTATGATGATCAGTTACTGTTGTATGTGGCTGAAATGAAAGTCTGCAGAATCACAGATAACATCAAACAGTGGCCACACATGCCTTACCTCTCACCACTTTAAACATTCAAGGATCTCTTGGACAGAGAGTCGCAGTTTTAGTATGCACACTTAAATGCATGTCTTGGTCTTATACAATATGTCCTACTGAAAATGTCTTATGCAAATGTAAGAAGTGCGTGTTTGAGTGTGCCCAGAAAATGGTTGTAATCTTATGTAATGTAATTTGTCTTGTGGACAGATGCACAATATCATGGTTGACAACTCTTAATACAGCCCCTGGTCTGGTTGAGATCCTTGCTCGACCACTTGAGATGAATCCCTCTCAAGTGACATTTTGAGTAAAATCAAGTCACTTTCATGGTCACTGGCCAAAGCACACGATTAGCATTCAGGGTGTGCACACTCTGGCTCTAACTGCAAGCCTTCCACTCACGACTGCTACGTGACTAAAAACGATGAATACAAAAGGTCTTTAGGGAACATAAAAGTGAATGGTTGTGATTCACATCCCTTCTCTTGCTACAGTGTACAGTGACAGTGTTGCAGGCTGCACACAGTAACTTTGACTTCTTCTCACTGTACTTCAGGTTTGGATGTTTGGGACTAATGGCCTTTGCATACTGTCCTAAAACTCTCTTTAGGCAAAAGAGTGAGAGAAATTTGTGTGGGGTGAAGGTAGATCTGTGTGAGGTTGCAGTAGATTGATGCCCAACACAGCTATTTTTCAGGAGATAATCAATTTGCAGGCATTGGTTAGAGGCTAAAGTTATTGAAAATGTAGTGAAAAGAAGGTTAAACAAGCCTGTACAAGCTGATCAAATCTCTTACATGTCCATTACATTCACAGAGACACACAAACTCACATATATACTTCATACAAATGGAGACCACTCTGCAATTAGAAAGAAATGAATATCTGACAAACAGTATCAGTTATGAAATGAACACAGGTAGATGTATGCAGGAGAGAGCTTTAGTCAAAGTAGTACTGTTAGAGCAGCTCCTCTTCCCTGCAGACCAAATCAGCACTGGGCCAGACAGTTCTCTCAATAGTGTTATGTCAAAGTGACAGACATTGACTAGGGGAGAGAGCTTTGAAAGAGTGATATCCATAGTTTCTTTCATGGTGAGGTGGCAAGTGAAACTCATGAGGCTCCATTTACACAGTCACACTGATAAAGATTTAAAGTAGAATCTCTGAGAGGAAAATCCTCTCTGAAAGATTTTGGCTCCTCCACACTGATCCTGTGGATATCTATTCATCTATCTATCTATCTATCTATCTATCTATCTCTATCTATCTATCTATCTATCCATCCATCCATCCATCCATCCATCCATCCATCCATCCATCTATCTAAACTATCTATTATAGAATATTAGAGACATTTGTGTATACTACAATATTTACCTGGCGCGACAGTCTGCTCAGGTGCACAACAGCACCTCCAGGAGGATTCTCTTGACATTACATAGGCTGTTGAAGGTAAAGTTATTTTCACTGACTGATTCACTGTTTTTTCTTCGAGAAATATGTGAAGATTGCAGTCATCAAAAAAGCGGTCGTAAAATATATGTATATAGGTGAGTAAAAAGAGGATTTTAAATTTTAAAAATTGCATACGATATTCTCGCTTACTACTTAAGTATTAGAGACAATATGTGTATAATCATTAACGCCAAAATATTTGCCTGCGTCAGATTTTATTTATTTATTTTACATGTAGGAACTCTGCTTCTAGCACAAGCTTTCCGCCGGCGGACTGTGCGAGTAGGACGTTCCGTATCGTCACTTCCTCCCCACGTGAGTCGCTCTGTACATGTGAGGAGCAATACGTCTACAGAGGTTTTCGTCTCGTTTTTAAACCGACAAAGTCACATATTCTCATCTTATGGTTATCGATAACGGGATCATGGACTCAGCAGAGGAGGAGGCGCTGCTCGGGCAGGAGTCAGAGGAGGAAAACTCTGAATTATCGGACGATGAGGCGAGTTTACTCCTACGAACTAAAACTGGTTTCAAACATCTCAGTATTTTTCCCACGCATACAATAATCGCATATACTGGCCTGTAAATCGTATGCTGTAAAACTGACTGATTAACTCTGTTAAGTGTCTTACTGATATGAAATTGTACAGAAGGGACAGATCTGTTTACAGTTAGCAACATTAGCAAAGATGTAGCATGCTAATATTCCTGTAAAATGACAGGGAAATGGCCTTATTCCGTACTTTGCAAGAGTCGCTTTAGTTCAACTTGTGAGTATGTTTACAGTCTCGGCAGTGAGTGTGTTTTTATTGAAATTCACGACATTACAGTGAACGTACCTAACCAATTATTTTTTTCATTTTTTACTTTTAGCTTCAAGAAGCTTTCGCTAAAGGGTTGTTGAAACCGGGGATTAACGTTCTGGTGGATAAACCCAAAAAGTTGGTCAACAATGTGGTGAGTGAGTTAATTAATTGAAGCATGAAATGTTAAAATACTTGTTTACTTCAGTTTTGGACAGGAAAGAAAACTTGACTCCTATTATCTAAATAACTGCTAGTGCCAGTATTTCTCAATACACTCGGTACACACTTAATACACATATTCTAATATACTATATTACATCTGTGGTGATGCAGGAGGGCTTGAAACAGTGCCTTGCTGACTTCCGTAAAGGCCTTCCCTGGGTGGAGAGGCTTGATCTGACCAACTTGCCGGCTGAAGACATCATCTCCAAGGCTGATGGGAAAGTTCCCAGTCAGACCAATGGAGAACTCAATGCGGATGATGATTTCCAGAGGGAGATGTTCTTGTAAGTGCCCAAAGCAATAATTGATTTTGTCAGTTGAGTTTAGATATTTGTCTGTTGTCACTCTGGAAAATACATGACACTAAAACTAAACATTCTACTTGCTCTTAATGAAAAATTTCCCTTTGGTAAAAACATCTTGACACTGCTGCTACAGATGAGTCTTTCTGTTCTGTGTTTGTTGACTTCAAGCTACCGTCAAGCTCAAGCCACAGTCCTTGAGGCACTGCCCCTCCTAAACAAGCACGGCATAGCCACCAGTAGGCCTGACGATTACTTTGCAGAGATGGCCAAGTCAGATCAGCACATGCAAAAGGTGAGTAGTTTCTTTTTAGGATAAACAAGTTCGAAGCTCACATCTCATTACACACAGTGTCTCAGGAATTTGGCACTGGGCTGTGCCTAAATCCAAATATTGGTGCAAATAGTAAGTTTCTCTTCCTCTGTCCAGATCAGGAAAAAGCTCATTTCAAAGCAGATGATACTGGAGAAGTCGGAGAAGGCCAAGAAACTGCGTGAGCAAAGGAAGTTTGGCAAAAAGGTTGGTCCCTGCTTTTAAGGTTACTGTTAACTCTCATAAATCTTGCTCTGGGAGTTCAGTCTTTCCTCTGTGTGAACCAGAGGCCTGACATTACACTGCTTGTCATTGGTATGTAATGATAATGGAAATTATGCACAGATGAATGCCAGACTAATATTTTTATGGTACTTCACCCTAGTGTTTAGAATTAATATTAATTTTGAATGTGTGCCAGGTCCAAATAGAAGTGATCCAGAAGAGGCAGAAGGAGAAGAAGGCAATGATGTCAGCTGTGAAGAAATACCAGAAAGGTGGGTTTTTAGCAGTGCAATTTAATTAAAAAGTATTTAAGATTTTCACTGCACACAGAAAGGTGAAACAGCAATTGTAAAGAGGTTTAATATTTCTGATTATCCCCTCTCCCAGGAATGACCGACAAACTGGATTTCTTGGAAGGAGACCAGAAGAGTGGTAAAGACTCGGCTCAGGGCTCAAAGAACGCGCTGAACAAGAAGGGGTAAGGTGTCAGATTTCAGTTGTGCACACTGCAGTCATAAATATCAAATTTAATATTTGAACTCCTGTAGTTTCAGCAGAGGCTAAAAATTTAACTGTTGTTTTCATAGCCCCAGTGCCAAGAGAAAATACAAGGACCAGAAGTTTGGCTTTGGAGGCAAGAAGAGTGGAAAGAAGTGGAACACCAAAGACAGCTACAACGACGTTTCCAGTTTCCGCGCCAAGGTGGCTCACGCAAAGGGCGGCAAGGGAGGGAAGAAAGGCAAAGGAGGAAAACAGAATGTGAGTCATACACACATAAAACAGTCCTGACTGATTTACTGAATGTAGATACTTTGTCAAAGCAAATGATAGAGTTACTGGACAAACACCTCATCTTTTTTTTTTCACTTTGACTTTCAGAAACGCCCGGGCAAATCGGTACGTAGGAAGATGAAGGCTCGCTCGTAAAAACTGACAGGCTGGTCAACAGACTGGACTAAGACTTGCTTTTAGGCAGGATCTCCCACACGTGCTCCTCCCCAGTCTCTCCTTCCAGCACACCTCAGGAGACATACAGGGGAGCTCTTCTACACAGTTTGTACAATATGCCTTCTGTAAAACTGGTCTGGACTGATATGGAGGACTTCCTTCAAGCCACAGAGAGAGAGAGAGAGAGATGTCCTGCTATATTTCTGAGGAAGATATTCAAAGGACGGCGAGGAAAAGAGGAGAGTGGACTGCACAGAGCTACCCAAGATTCCCACCTGAAATTTCCATAATACTTGTAAAGAAAAAGAGAATTTAAATGTGAAGAAATTGTCATGGCAAGTTTTTATTGTTTGCGGCCGTCGTTGCCTCTTCTTGCCTGTCAGATAAAGTGGTTTTAAAGCCATTTTCTATGAATACACCCAAGTGTTTTCACCAACCATCTGATTTACATTGTGTGTGCTCTGCAGAGTTTGCTTTATTCTGTTTTTTTTCCCAACTCCGCTCCTTGGCTCATTGATTCTCTCTCATGTGACATGACATTTTATAATATTGAGCAGCTGTCAGCATTGCCCTTTCCCATTCATTAATATGATTAGTATGTGATGGGCAAGTGTGCTTTGTATAGACCTGTGCAAATGTTTCTCCCTGCAAGTGTTATTTTTTTTTCTTAGTTTGCAAAAATTGAAATGTAAAAAAGGGCAACTTCTGGTGCCGACACCTGTATGTTTGTATGATAAATAAATCTGAACGTAGGTGTTCACTTTACGGAGATCTCCGTTCTGTTTTTCATTCATTTTCGCAGGGCAGATTCTTGGTGTTTGGTGACGTCCGTGGTGAATCGGTAGAAATTGAATCTCTGGTCGTGGCGATTCGATGGAATCTGGAGGAAGAAATGGTCAGATTTAGCATTTGATCAGGATCTGGAGATAAAGTTGAGTTTAAATGACCATTATATAAGACCAGGGAAAAACTAATCTGTAACCCAAGTTGTACCAATTGCAACACAATACTGCTTTGAAATCTATGGAAAGCTCCTGTTTACCATGGTAATACAAATCCAAAGCCAAACAAAACAACTGAAAGTGTGGTGTTAATTTGAAAACCTCTACATTCTGTCTGAAGTGACAGTAAAAACCCATAGGTTTTCACATTTTACACGTTATACAACATCCCGCAGCTCTCTGTTAACTTTAATTAACTGTCAAAGCATGTTTTCCTCACCAGTGGGGCTGACACCCATCCTATCTCCTGACTCTCAGTCAGCGGCATTGTGTATTTCTTGGTGGGTTCCTGGCGGGCCTTGTGGAAGGCCCCAATGAAGTCCGCTGGAAAAGAGAGACGTACGGGCATAATCTGACTGTGACACAGATGTTCATTCATTGTCTCTAACTGCTTCTCCCCCTTTTGGGATAACAAGGCTCTGGAGTAACATGACTGGCATTTAACTGGCAGTGTCAAGGAAAGTGATGTGAACTTACAGTTCTCTGCAATCACTTCTGATGGTTTCCTGGACATGGGTTTGTCTGGTAGGACATGTACTGAAAAGCAATTAAAGACACATTGTGATATACAATCCAACAAGCAGTTTAATGTAACAGCAGGCGCATACTGAGATGCTGTCATTATACATGTTGTTACTTTGTCATGTTTCACTTTTTGTAAGCAGGGACCCTCCAACTGTCTTTATACTCCCAATCTTTCACTAATCCAGTGTAATTTGTTTCTGGAAGGACACATTACTGTTCAGGATTATCAAATACAGGCTTGAGCTCCACAGACTAGATTTAACTTAAATTGCGGTCAGTTGTCCAGTGTCAGTCCATCAAACATGTTTTGAGGAAATGATACGGTTCATGTATACATGCCAGCTTTTCTTACGTTTCCTGTGTGGATTGATGCTGAACTCCGTATGAAGTTTCTGATGTCTTTGCTCTTTCCGTATCGTCTCAACGTGAATGGCGTTTTGATGGACCACATCGTGCTTCTCGTTTCCTGCCATGTTGAAAAAAAATGACTCTTTTAGTGACGTGTGGGGAGTTTATGTCTGATTTCTGTGCGCGTTACCTAGCAACGGTAAACACAGTTTGAAGCTGCAGTAGCGGGGAATGACCACACGATGGCGCCACGCGCTCAGATTTGGTCATGGTGGCTGAGCATATCACATACATCTCTGGTAGTTCAGTAATCCTTTACCTTGTATACAGATATCTCAGCTACACCACATCATACAGTAAAAACCAACACACCTGCAGATACAAACTTTTAATTAAAATTCTAATATTTCACAAAATTGGACTATTATTCTAATTGCTAATACTACTATTAAAGCATTTTTCAATCGTTTCAGTTGTTTGGTCTATGAAACATCAGCACAGTGCTTTGTTTTGTCTGACAAAGTCCAAAACCAAAGATTTCAGTTGACTTTACAACTGAGACACAAAAAAAGCTAAACATTTTCATATCTGAGCTGAATGAGCTGAAAATGGCATTTTATTGTCTGAAAAAAGACTGAAATGATTAATCGATTATTTAAATTGTTTCTGTCAATAATTGCAGTCCATATAATTAATCTACAATATTCCACAGATATTTTGCATTTATAGCAGGAATACTCGACTCCAGAAAGATGAAAATGCTACTGGGCAGACACAAACTCAAACTAAAATATTGATGAATCCTTTACAAAATTTAACTTTTGGGCAAAATTACATCCTTCTCTCACCAGGGAAAAAAAATAAAATCTTCATGCCAAGGTCATGTTTCTTTAATTTTATATTTGAATGGCTTGTCTTAAAGTCAAGAGTGAAATCTGGGTGCAACATTTTGCCCACAGAGACTGTTGAAAAAGAAGATAAAAAGAAACATAATCACATTAAACATTCCATATATTTCTCTCTTCTTTTTTTTTTTTTTAACACATTCTGGTTTACAGACATCAGCAGTACAACCAATATTAGATCTAGAAACTGTAACATTTGGAGTCAAAACGTCCCTGCTTTGAACAATAAAGTCAAGTCTAAGTCTAATAAATTTTCTCATCAACAAATGTTGGGCTTATCTGGTCCCTCACAGCTTTGCAGTCTTCCCATTGACTTCCCGGAGCCATTTGTTCATCCCAGTTTGTGCTGTATTTCCTTCAAAGCACTGCTGCTTTATGCCATGTTGAAAATGTTTGCCTGGAGCAAACAAACCCATCAAAATGTAGTGGAAGAGCACTGAATGAATGAATCTGTGTCCACACTGCGTGAAAATGTAGCCAGCCTGAGTACAGCGTGACTTTTTTTTTTTTTTTTTGCTTGCATATGCTCTCTCTCAGGGCGACAGATGACAGTTGAAGCATTTTTCTCAGATCAGTCACCAGGACTGTCTACACAAAAACACACTTAACACACTTATTGTGTGTTTGAGAAACTTAATGGCTGTGAACAATTTACAATAACAAGAAACAAAAGTTTTTAGAAAGTAACAAGAAAAACCCAGAAGACCAGTGACCTTGTGACAGTGCAGTATGTGTAAAAAAAAAAAGAAAAGTAGAGTGGCATTTCTTCACATTCTCTTGGAATACACTCGACTTCCCCTGTTCTCTGTGGTGTTACGAAGCACACACAAATAGCAGTACTTTCACATCTTGTAAATACTACTTCTGGTTGGGTGGCCGCTGTGGGTGCGCCGATAAACTTTCAAGGCTGCAGTGACAATCCCACGTTGCCTGCTGACTTCTCACCACTTGTCTCCTCACATAAGGATATCTTATTTCATTTCCCTCTCATTTTGTTTCCCCTCTTCCTCCTCCTCCTCTTCTTCCATCTTTCCTCCCCTTCACACTATCCCATCTGTTTTCCTCAGAAGCAATCATTTTGCTCCTGTCTTTGGCAGCTGTGTGAGCTTTGTGCGTTTGTGTATGTGCGCGCACGTGTCTTCTCACAGTAACAGACAGCTTAATAAAGGTTGAGGTGTTCGGCTCTTGGTTCCTGTCTCATAACCTGATTCAAGCTTTATTGGCCCCGCATGAAAGATATAATGGAAACAGGTAATAACTCAAACACTGGAAGGGGCTGGGGGAGAGATTTTAGTGATTTCAGTGTGGGTGGGTGACAAGTCCCCCGTGGTGTTTGTGTATGTTTGTGAGGAAGAGTGAGCAATATGTATTACGGGAAGATGGGAGGGCTTGTCGTGTCAAGCTTTGTTCCCTGGCTCCTGTCACAGTGTCGGACCAAGTTAACATCACAGCAGCTTTTGAGCTTCAGGCAGGGACTAGTCAAAGGCCAGTTTGTGAGTTTGTTCAAACTCCACATGTCAGGGAAGGTACTACAGTTGGTATGTGATTGAATAAAATATGACAAGGTTTCAGCTAACTATTTCCCATTCTCTCCCTTTAACATGTATAGTTAATGAGGAGGTGTTTTAAGCCATTTGTACGTTCGGTAATGTGTGTTTGAACAAGGGGAACGGAATCTCCATCATCCTCTGAGTGTTAGTAGGAAGAGAGCATTTTGTTTGGTGAGGAGAATTATTAATGACTGACTAATGTGAGGTGAAGTGTGGTAAAAGTGTTATCCTGTTAAAATTTGAGGATGTGATTAAATGGCACGGCATTTTCCTTGTGGTGCCACTTTATCAGCTTGCTTCATTAACAGAAAATGTAAAATGCATAGCTTCTCAAGCTTTTTGATGGCATTAATGTTGATATTAATGTAACATTTTGGAATAACTTATGCCATGTATACCTTTCCCATCTTATTTTCCCTCTCTCTCTACTTTGTATTTTATTATTTGTATTAATTTAAAAAATGTATATCCTTCATTGGTCAGGTTTTTACCTTTTTTGGCCTAAATGTTGGATTTTCCTCCAGCCATGTCACATTTCAGAACAACAGATTATTACAAGAAGGTTTATGGAAGCCCATTCCCAGCAGTGTGATAAACAAGACGAAAGATCTTGTAAGTCATCATAATGAGAAAATGATATTTTTGGATGACTCTGTAGAGAGCTTAAAGACACAGTTTCAATGTGTAGCTTAAATTTTACACTCTCTTTGATAGTAAATATAATGCAAAAAGAGTGTAAATAGAGTGATTTCAGACACAGCTAATTGTGTGCAATAGTGAGTCAATTTGAACAAACGATCCACAGAATATCTCAGACTCCAAGAAAAGGTGTTAAGAAATTTACACAGTGAGATTTAGCGTTCATTTGAAGTGTGAAGGCTTTTTCTCAGGATCATCTCTTCTCCTTGCAGATCACATGCTTCCTTTCAAGTCAACTCCGTGCCCTTGCACCACCACTCTGACCTCTCCTACCAGGACTCCGTTTTAATTACCAAGTACCCTCCATTACCTGCTAATTAAAACACGGTATCATGTATTAATCAGCCATTTTCTCCATCATTGCTCTAACACGAAACAAACGAGAGGTGCACACTTTTTCCCCGTCACACTCCATCTAATCCATTCTAACATATGTACAATGGCTAATGAAAGCGGCTGATATTTTTGTAAGAGGCGGAAATGTTTGCTGAGGTTTTTAACCTTAATGAAATGTAGTTTTCATTCTGGTAGCTTGCTGACCTTTGCTTTGGAGTGTCTGTGACCGAGATTCAAAGGAAGCTGTACCATTTTCAGTCATCACTTAATAAAAATGTAAATTGATTTTCTGTTGCACAAATGCAGCCTGGAATGGAATTTTAAAGAGCTGCTTTCATTGACAATGCCCCAGTATAACCAGTGATAAGCAAATGATGGAAGAGCACAGTAACCTTCAAAAATAAGATAAGCACAGCGTATGTTTGCAGTATATTTATGGCACATCCAAGGGAAGATTATGTCTGGTCTATGCATTGCCCTGTGGTAGATACTTCAGTGTGCATCTCTCTGTGGTAGTTTGTTACCTGGCAATTATCAGTTCATACAAACATAGCAACTTTGGGCATAAACATCCCCTCTTGACCTTGGAAACAGCAGTTTGATGGCAAATTCCATCGACTGAGGAAGACTTCAGCTGTGTCTTTTGGCATCTAAAATGTAACTGAGTCAATAGTAATGTGTTTGTTACAGTCTCTTTCTTTCATATAGTGTGTATCTCACTTTGTAATGACATGTCTCTATTCATGTAGAATGAGTTAAGGATGATTTTCTGGGACTTAATGAAGAGGTCCTTTAACAACACAACATGCAATTTCCTGCCAATATGACTCACATTACCTTTACAAAAATGATTTAAACACATGTTTTCTGATCTGCCACCTTTATAATTAAGGTATGGTGGTAGCAGATGTGACAAAGAACAACACTGCCTCTGTCAAAGTTGCAAAATGTTCTTCTGATGTTAGCATTTTCTTATGTTTTTCATACAATATTCATACATAGCAACTACTAGTGATAAGTTTCAATAGTTATGTTTAGGAATTTAAAGCACTTGGTAAAGGTTAGAGAAAGATTTATATTTTTACTTTGTCAGCATTAACTGAAACCATGATCTTTTCCTAACCTTAACCAAACTGCTTTTCTTGCATAACCCTAACCACACGCTGGACTCGGGATATGAATCCTGGTCGTGGTATAAAAAGTCCTGCCCTTTGTGTGACCACAATCCACATCCTTGTGACTTGTATGTGGTACCACTGAATGTATTCCAGCCAGGAAGTATGTTTTCTGCTACCTATGTATTTGGTAAAGCAAATTACTATGCAAACATAATTTCAAGGACACAGGGTTAAAGTAAAAAAAAAAAAAAAAATCATAATAATGGTTGAAAATATGTAAAATGTTCTCTATCAGTCACATTTTGAATATCCAACACCTCCTTACTAGACAGGTTTGTGTCCTCCATTATAAAAACCATCTGAATTATACCATGGTACCATATGATCCTGTAATTAATGGAAAGAAAAAAAGAATAAAGAGAATAAAGAAAGAAAATGCTGGTTTTCACAGGCAAATAAAATTAAGATTCAAAGCTTAAGTTTCTCCAGATTTGAAGAATTTGTTAAGGAGCACGCTAAGCTGTACAGGGATCTCCAGCAAAGACCGTGAGAAAGCGGTTTTGTGGTTTGGCTCTGGACCCCCGTGTCTGCTCTGTCTGTGGCTGCCAGTCAACCAGAACACTAATCTAACAGCAGATAGGATCCCACCCATCTCAGCCCTTTGTCTCCTCACGTACTGTGATAATAATTTATCTCAGCTTTTTATCAGGTTTTTTTTTTTTTTTTTTTGTGACCCCAGTAGTGGGACTGTGGGTGTTTACTTATCTGATTATGGATTTTTATCCCCCCTTCTCTTTTAAACAACTCATGTTTGAAGAAGCAGGGCACCTTTACACACCATACAAACATATATATACACACACACACACACCTCTACTGTGTGACTTTCCTATCTATTCACCTTGCACTGGAAACAACAGGTGATAGCAGATCACATGTTCTGGTACATGCATAGACACACACATACACAGTTGTACTTTCCAGTTTGTTTTGATAGTTTTATAGGTGTCTGGGGCTCACTGGAGACACTGTGGCCGTGGGAAAGCTGTCTTCCCATCAGATGGTAGCTCTGTGTCACCACTGTTCTTGTCTGTAATCTCCTGTTTTGTCTCACTGAAGGAGACTTTCTCAGGTAGGACAGAGTGCAGCAGAGATTGCTGCAGCATAGATTAGGATAGACCTCACTGCAGATGGCTATATTGCAGTGTCAGTTCCTCAAACTATAGAGGACAGAGAGCATATTTAACATGTCATTTCATATGAGCACTAATGGAAATGGTGATAGAATAAGGGCCTTTTTTACTTGTAAGCTGTTGTTAGGTTGTTGACTGTTGCTCAGTAGTGGAGCTGAAAAATCAATGGTTACAGTTGCTGTATCACCTTAGTTTTTTAACTACCAAAACAGTAGTGTTACAGCTAAATACAAGGTGGAAGTGGAAGTTGAAATAACTATCCTCCAAAATGTTGTCTACAGAGCTCATTGACGTCACACAATCCCAGCATGCAACAGTCAAAATCAAAACGCCATATTGGCAGGAAAGTGCGCGGTTCAGATTACTGCCAGGCATACAACTGCTAGCAGCTAACTTGTCTCTTTGCCTGCTGTATTTACACAAAGTGAACATGGTGGATAGGTGTTGTGCCCTGGGATGCCAAAATAGTCAGGGACAAGCAAAGGGGAGAGCATTTTATCAGATTCCCAAAGAACTTGAGAGACAACAGAAATTGATTACTTGATCACCTCATATCAGGTACAGAATCCAATGCTTCCTAACTTTAATATCTTGTTTATGTTATGTACTTTCATTACAGTTAGGAACAGTTCTATTTTCATTAAAGGCATTTTAGACATTTGCATTGTGAAATAGATTTTGCGGGGCTAACTTGTTGCTCACACAGCAATGAATGACTCACAACCTGAAATAAAATGTGGGATTATAAAATGTTTGTGTTTGCAGAATTGTTGCGTCTTCCTTAGGAAAAAATGTTGCTGTCTCAATACTCGCACATTGGAGCATTGTAAGGGTCAATAATGTTTAATCTATTGGGTTTTGCAATATATTGTTCAATTTCCACAGATTTAAAGTGTGAAGTGAACTCTGACAGCTTGAAATCTGTGCTGGCGCCATTCATTTTTTGCTTAGGCTTTTCCTGCCAACACAGCGGTGTAATCAAACCGAGTCATGTGGCGTCTGGAGCGCTATAGTGGAATTTGTCAGAACTGAGGCAATATAAAATATAATGCTGTAGTCGAGTGACACTGTGAGTTTAGAGCTTAGGTGTGTCGCACAACACTTGCCTTGTGCTGCATTTAAGGGGCTCATAATTAAATTTTTTCCTCATATTTGTGTCCTGAGCGCAGCAGCTTTTCTTCATTAGCAGCGATGGCCTGGAGTGAGTGTGTCAGGTTGATGTGTTTTCTCTGTCTTGCCTGCTAGCACAAACGAGTGATTAACTCAACCTAAGCTGGGTAAGTGGTGGCAAGACACGACACCTCTGGGTTTGCATGTGCCTATTTGTGTGTGTATAGATACATGACATTAAACATGAATGTTTCTGAATGTGAGAGATTGTTTGCGGATGGTGACACCCTATTGATTTGTTGAAGAAATTGTGTTTTCCCTCTCCGCCCCAGTGACTCACTTATCACCTGGCTGTGTGTTTGGCCTCCTAGCAAAGAGAACACCACTCAGAGTTCATAACGCATGCAGGGCTTCACACATATACATGTTCAGAGTACACTCGTGCATTAGCAAGCTCATAACAATTCATCTGTTTTTATCGCAGCACCAGATGTGGCCTCCTGAGTGTGTGGGCAGGTGTTTGATGTAGGGTTGCTGGATTTGTGTATTTGTTGTAAGTGCTCTGTGCAAAAACACTCACTCACTTAGTGCAGACATCTTGGACATTCAGCCTGGTATACACACTCTCTCTGTCACTGTCTGTTCCTGTTTCTCCAGCATGAGTTAGGCTTAGGTGCTGGTCATGGCACTGACATATTTTATAGAGAGGATGATCCCACACTATTGTATTACAGCTTCACTTGGTCAGATACGACCTTGAATATACAAATACCACCTGGTGGCAATTTGTAATCAGTGACATCACAAATGAGTTAAGAGGTAAACCTGAGCTCATTGTCACTGATGCGTGGAGACCTCCATATACATTGAGGCCACACTTTCTTTCCATATTTCCAGATTTGTGACGATTTTCTTGAACAAAATAATTTGGTACTATTTACAAAATTACCATACAAACCCAATTTATTGTTGCCAATTTTATTCTCCTCACATCAAATTATGTGCTTGCCTGCAGAAAAACGTAGAACAGTTGCATATCTAGGTGACCTGCTGTACACTGACAAAAAAGCAGAGGTTGCATTTAATTGAAAATGTACCACTTGTATGCTGTCTCTATTTTCCCTTGAGTTAGTGCCGAATTACATAGTTTTTAAAAGGAATCTTTGTAGGAAAATACTGAGAAATTCTGGACCCGTAAAGGAGACATAACATGAAAACTATACCTCTTAAGAGCACGGCCCAAAAATGTGCAAATGTCCCAATAACCCAACCTAAAGAAAGCAAACTAAAAGTAAGGGCTACAAACAAATGGACAAATGGACCTGTGTTCATTAAACCATTACAAGGCATACAGTATATAGTAAGGGGCCCTGGCTGAGAAACAGAATCATATAAAAACATAAGATGAAATACAAACAACTTTTTAAAGATGTTGAAAGAAGTTTCATCAGTGTGGGGAAGTCAGCCTCTATGGGCCAGTTGTTCAGTGTCCAGCTTTTTTGGTTTTGGTATGAGCGTGTTGGTTTGCTCCTCTGTGGTCCTGTTCAGTTTCCCCGGGCCATCATGACCCACTCAGCTGCCTGCTCAACCATCTCTGATTCCCTCATCAACCTCTCAACATAAAGACAGGTCACTTTTCAGTGCCACTACACCAGATTGTCTATGTTGCCAAGCAGCTGTAGAATTGCAACCATTTTTATTACCTGTAGCTGTTTTCCTGTTACCTGCCTGTAATCAGTTTTCTGCCTCACTACCTGTTGCTACACCCTGCTGCCTGTCTGATAACCTGCCTTCCTGCCTTAGCCCCCTTTTGATTTGTTTTCCTTATGTGACAGCGTGCCCCTGGTGAATGTGAACTGCCTTTGACCATATTTACTATATCAGTGTCTGCATAGTTGGACCAGTTACTGTTTCCAGCTTCAAGTCTCTCTGTCTGTCTTCCCAAAGGAGGAATAAATGTGTACCTCAAAGCAAATGCATATCAATTTATTGTAAGCTGTGACCATTTTATGTTTTCAACACAATGTTATGAGTTGGACAGAGGGAGAAAACAGGAGATGAGAAAAGTCAGCAGCTTAATATCATGAGCAAGTCTAATTTCAGTGAGTTCAAATGAGTTTGCAGGCATATCCGACCTTTTAATTTGTTTGGGGCTATTCTATCCAAATGAATTCATATCAGGAGAAAAGACTCGCCTTAGGAAAGTGAAAAACAATTTCAAGGTCTTATAATGTTTTTACTGGTTGTCTGTGCAGCTCCGAGGTCTGACAGCTCACCAAAGCTTTATCACAACATGAAGCAGTCCCTTTTTATGATTTCACATTATTTTTTTAATGCACTGATTTTCATTGTCATTGTGAAACAGGGGAGTAGATCACATTGAGACTTTAATGGTGCCCACCCCCCACCCCTCCAACCCCTCTTTTCAAAACATCTTGTGAGAGAATAATTTGGAGAACATCAGTAAATGTAGCCTGAGAAAGTGAGATGAGCCATGAATTCCTGTCTGTGCATTCGCTCACACAATCATCTCCATAATGACTGGATTTCAGCCCAGTATTTAAGTGTCTTGCCATTAAAAGAGACTTTTGGTATTCACAGCATTAAGGCCAAGATACACAGGCTACTACAATGTCAGTAGACAGTGCTGCCAGTGAGAGGGATAGAGGGAAGAGGACTGACGATGAGGACAACATTTTTGATCTTGAGCAGAAAAAAACTGTGGGTGGACTTGACAGCTGGCAGTAAAATCACCATTAATGGTCATCAAAGTGTTGCCAAATATTGGCTCTACACTACAAATGGTCTGACAAGCTCTATTCATGCATACTTTACACTTTAACTATAGAGATAAAGTTGGGAATTTAAAGTATTGCTCAGCACCTTGACCAAAGTTATTGTTTGTGTGAGGGGAGTGTTCCTACAAATTTCTACAGTCATTGCTGGGATTTAATTACAGTTGGTTTCTTCAGGTTGGATTGGGTCATCTTAATTGAAACTCGGTCCAGTTGCACCAGGTCTTCTAACCCGCAGTGTAGGATACTACGTAAGTGGAGATTTACTAAATCAAAATGAGTTGTATTACAGAGGCTGTAGAGATTAGTTGTTAGCTAATATTTACACCAAGTAACTGCTGCTAAATTAAAAAAAAACTAACATTAGCTTGCTATATGACATGATGAAAGTAATATGGAATACAGTCAATACATCTGCCCTAATGCGAGATCCATTTTAATGACTCTGTTTTAGACAAAGAAGTCTTACCATCAGATTAGCAGTACTCTCTTCTGATGTTTATCAGCTCTACCAGTCACCAACCTCTGTAGCTGTGGGGCTCATAACACAAACCCAAGTGTCCACGGCTCAGATCTCTAGAATAGGGAGATTGTTGGGAGAGAGCATCGGGGTTATCACTCATGTCAAATTCCTGGCCAAAGTGGCCACATTGTTTGGGAAAAAGATCTGGCTTTGTCACGGCTTGGCAGGCATTCATTCCCCCCCAAGTGAAAGGAGCGCAAGACAGCGGAACAAGACCTCACAAAGATATTGTCACTGCAGCGTGGAGATCTTGTAATTCCAAAGAAACACTTTATTTTTTCTATTACTGCTGGGATTTACATGGCTCATATGTTTTCAGTAAGTGTCATATTTGTTGCTTCATTAGACACATCTGTATCATGAACCACCGTTAACGATTTCTCCCGCCGTCATCAACGGGAAAACACCATTAAAAGGCTGAAAATGCCCGTGAGATATGAGATTTTCTTCTGGCAGCACGAGACACTGAAAGCAGACACTTAATCACCCCAACACGGACTTAGAAAGACTGAAACCATGCAGGAGGGCACGCCAAGCCATCAATCAGGTCCTGGCAACATATACCCAGAGTTATATATGATAAAGATTATGTTACTAAAGATGATCAAGAGTTAGTGTAACATTACCCACTATATTAAAGAAGTTTCAAATGATCAGAAATACGATGCTGCTAAACAGAAGTTCAGATATATCACAGGTTAGTAAGATTCCTCATTAAGTCCTGTTAAAACCTCACACCCCTTACTGGAAACCCACAAGTGCTGCTTTAAAAGACCAGGCCATTTTCCCAAGGAATTACACCCCACTGAAAAGGTCATTTTGAGGTTGAGAACCGTGTTCAAATTAAGGCTCCAGCCTCCTCTGTTCTTTTCTCTCCTGTTGAGTCCACAATGTCAATCATTGTCACTTTACTCAAGCTACAAAGAACAGTTGTTGCTGCGGTTCAGTGTTTCCAAGTAGCAGATGAGCTTGACATGAGAGCGAATTGGAGTTAAAGATATTTCACTCACATAACATTTGTCTTTCATCTTAACACGAATTAACCTCAGTATCATGACAGTCTCACACTTTTTCCCAATTAAACTATTGTTGATTCTGTAAACTATTTAAATAGAGTCTCAAGCGAATGCCCAATAGTGGCATGGAGTACTTAATGATTGCAGTTGAGTTTCATTATACTTAACCTGTAAGTGCTCCCAGAAATTTTCGAAAATAAACATTGATCGTTTCTCATCAAAATTCATTATGTATCTTGAGCCCTAAATAAACTGGCTGGGACCTACTTCCCGCTAAAGACGAAATGCTACTAAATAATATTCTGAAACTATATTGTTTGTTTGAGGCCACTGGCTATGTTCTTTGGGAAGCCAGCATTCAGCTAATAGTACATATAGTAAGTTTTGAGTCTAATAACTGTGAATAGGGTAAATTGGGAATAAAGACCTTTTCCATAAAGGGCCTGGTTCTCTAACATTATAACCATTTATCGCATTTGAGAAGTTAAGGTAGCTGGTCAAAAGTTGCCAGACGATCGAGAGGTGAAGCAGAAATGTAAAATGAGGGCTAAATATACATGTGGAAGGCGTTTGTCACACACTTCACCATCAGTGTTGAGAAATTATTGATAAAAGGAGATTTTAATATTAACGTTGAGATTAATTTGAATGACAGCCATAGTTCATCAATCATTGTCTGCTGCTCACAGAGAGGGTATCAATCAGAAGTCCACTCGAAACTCCAGTTTCAGCCATTACACTGGCTTACAGTGCATGACTCATGTCTTCTATTTTCTCCATTTTCCTAGCCTCGCCATCATCTCTATCATCATTTCCTCATATTCCTCCATTGAGACGTTACCTGTCTCAAACCAGAAAACCTTGAGGCCGAATAAGAGACAACAAGAGAAGTAAACAGTTTCTACTCTGGACTTCAATTAGACTATTTATCAATAGGAGTGTCTGGCTGTAAAGTGAAAGATGGGAACTGCATTCACTCGTTCACTTTTTGATTTGGCTGTGCCTGGAGGAGAGTAGATAGAGATTGATGAGCTTATTAAATCTAAATGGACCCCAGACAGACAGCCTATTAAACTTATGAAAGCTGGTTCCCAGGCAGTTTATTAACCGAGCTTGTCCATCATAAAGAAATGAAGGACGTCCAAAAAGAAGATTCCAATTGTTTTTCACTGGTCAGCCTGAGTACTTGAAAGAAGACTTTAATGTATGTATTTGTCAGATATTTTTTATATTAGCCAAGGCAATGCTATACTGTAGTAATGGTGAAACATACCAACCTCCTCACTTGTTTAGAGAGATGTGGAGTTCTTACACAGCTACCCATACAAATCAACGACAGAGTTTTGTGAGACCTCCATGAGTTCTTGGAACCTCCTGTGTGTAATTTTGTGCCAGACTATCATTATTGACGTATTGTCATTGATTTGTATTCGCTTGTACTTTTTTGTGTCCTGAACTGTTGTTTTGTCTTTCGTCCTCTTAACTTCTTTTCTGAAGTGCTGTTTTGCACCCCTGAGCCGTGAGAGTGTAGAGATTGATTGACAGAGAGCTCTGCTAGGCTTCAGCTCAACGTACAGGTCGACCATTACTCTGTTTCTATCAGCTTCACACGGCCTGCTAGTTTGATGCAGAGCCCTTTCCACATGACTCCTGGCTTACGGAGTGCTGGCTCCACTGCAAAGAAAGGACAAATTGTTTCATCTACATCCAGACCCCCCCTGCAAACATAAACTTTAAAAGAAAAAGGGGTTTTCCTGACATCGGCGGGGTTTCTGTGGGAACACTGCGAGATTGGCATGGGTTTGCCTGTCTGTGTTTAAGTGGAGTGAAAAGAGAGGTGGAGTGCCATTCTGTTGGATAAGTGTTCCCCTGTGCTCTCCCACAGTGGGTAAACTGCTGACTGGCACTTTCCAGTACCGAGATGGGGAACATGTACAATATATAGCTTCACACTCAGACACACACACACTTAGGCATGCACTTACTGTACACACACACACATCTACACACCTGGAGGGCTTACATGGCTTTACATGGAGTGCTGGTCCTCAGCCAGCAGCTGCTGCCAACAACCCATCATCACACTTTTCACCTGGCAGTGTCTCGACAGTCCATCCTTTTACAGCTCTCTTGTTCAATGGCGCTAGCATGTGTATGTCTCAGTGTGCGGTGAGCACAGGTGTTAATGTATATGTCCGGCACAGCTGCAAGTGAGTTGCATGCGCCCAGACAGAACAACAGCAGCCGTTTGTGCAGAGGCCCCATCCCAGCCATACTATGTCTTGTAACAGGCTTCATCTTAACTGATTACATTTGTCTCACAACGCAGCTGCTAGTATGCATACTAAAATGGTCTCAACACACACAGAGAGAGAAAGTTCAGGTTGACACTGCATATGAAAACAGAGTTCAATTAAATAGAAGTTGATTGATTAATTAGTTGAAGCACGACACACTGAGTAAGCAAAATGAAGATCAACAGTCAAAATGTGTTTTTCCAAAAGAATACGTACTCAAATATGTCACGATGATAAACAAGGTCTCACACACGCCACTGCACAGGGCTCTGGGAACTGTGATGGATACTTTGCCTGAAATTTTAGGGCCCAAGTCCAAATATTCCCCACTTTGACTGACTTAACAAGTGCTGGGATGACTCCAGCTAAAGAACATGGTGTGCATGACCAAGGTGTCTCTGTTTTCTGGATCAGATGTCCAGTTCATCCTGCTATCACCTCACAGAGGTTCACAGCCGATCACCAGCCTCACACAGAGAGAGGCCTCCTTTGTCCAGGCAGGCTCACACTGGCCTCTTAACTGGCAGAAGACACACACATGCAGAGAGAATGTAAAGCGTGCTGTGTAGAGAGAGATAGCTGTTGAGGTGCAGTAGTTGGTGGAGTCACAGATAGCGTTTTGACCATTGACTGTGTGGCGGGTTGATGAATTTATTTAACCAAACCCGGCTTTCCTCACCGCGCTGTGGTAGTAGTGGATGCAGGATGCTAACAATGTTTGCAAGAAAACCACCAATAATATATATAAATGTTTTTTACAAGACAAGATTGTGCAGCTCATAAGCAAACAATCATTGCACTATCAGCATTGCATTACATTGGGAAGATCACTTCCAGAAAGATCTGAAAGTGAAAAGCCAAGGTGATTCAAAGGCTTTGTGTTTCTTCAAGCGCTGAAATACTAAAGCCTGAGAGTGTGTGGCTTGTATATCTAATTCTTAGAATCAAGCCTATTACATTTTGTCTGATTCATCTCATAGAGAGAGTAAATCTACATTTTTCTAACCTTTTTCGACACCAGCAGAAGAATAAAACACTCATTGATTCCTACACACTACTTGAAACTTCCATTGCATCCCGTCTGCAGGCCTACAGTTTGTTACTGTGCCCTGAGGTTTGCAAGGTGGCCACACAGAATAATCAGCTGATATCAGTCTCTAGTTTGACAGAATGTCTTGATGTGCAGTTTTGGTTCTTATATTGGCTTTAGTCTGAGTTTTTTTTTTTTTATTAATTTTTTTTCTGTAATGCAACATTTTATTTAAATTTCTTATCTGCCAGCACAGCTGAAGCCAGTTAGTAGACAGCTGCTGGTTTGTGTCCTCAGCGACAACTGTGTGTGAATCTCTGAGAGCGAAGACACATTCATCACATCCCCCTTCGGATCTGTGTGTGTTTTCAAGTGTGTGCAATGCAGAAATGGTGAATGTGAGCACAAGAGTTTTTCTATAGAGTTTGTATGCACAAAACACACACACACACATTTGCATTCATGTTCAAACAAACATTCTCATCTCCCCATTTGCAAACTATTTTCTGGCCAGCTGTACAACTCAAACCCAAAATCATTTGACCATGGATAAAAGGTGGCATGATGTACACTTTGACTACAAATGCAGAAATAAAACAGGTCTCATGGGCCCTCTTGAGTCTCTTACTGTAAACAAGACAACTTCACTGGGTCAAATACAGAGTGGTATATAGTGCAGTAAAAAGTGGCAGTGGAGTTTCACACTTCTTACCAAAACAGCTCCAAAAAACATGAGAGCAAAATGTGTGTTTGCATTGGAATGAAAAACGCAACTTATAAAAGGCAGCCACAGGAGTATAAATCACTGTGAAATAATTTATCCACAAAAGCCAAAACCCATAATCAAAGGTGATGTGTATTGTATTACGTTGTATTATTTACATTGTGATCTACTATTTTGTGGCGGCATCGATTTTCAGGCGGCAGAAATGTGTCCAGAGCAAATTTCTCCCCGAGGAACAACAAAGTAAATGTTCATTATTCAATCCCAAAAGAACTCCCAGGCACCTCGAATTAGAGAAAGAAAACCTATCTATCAGCACGGCTCACTGGCACATTTCTGCAAAAACGCCTTCATCAGAGGGCTGTTGACCACCCACCTTCAAACTGAATCATCCACTGATTGTCATCTATTCCCTCCTGGCTGCTGTGACGCTGTCCAATATGACAGATGTCAAGAGCTCAGTCCCAGATCTGCGACTCCATCTCTCTCGCACGCGCACACACACACAAACATAATTAGACTCACACATCCCACAAATGCAAAGATAAATCTCAAATATGCACCAATATACTCTCACTCACTAGGATGCTTATTTTCCCACCTGAACTTGCACGTGCAGACAGTCGTTTGCTCTCATTGTCTCTTGCTCACACACACACACACACATACCACTCTACTGAAGTGTGATTAGAGAAATGGGTTTTATTTGGACCGAAATGGCAGTAGGCGGTGACACAACATGACGCATTGCCAGTGGAGCAGGATCATTAATTACAGTCATTATACATATCACCCCAAAAACACACATTTACACACAAACACACATACAGTCACTGTCTAACTGCCCCCCTGCCTTATAGTCTAATACCATAGCACAACTAAATAAATGTGCACCTGTTGACACAGCTGGACATACAGAGTGTGTGTGTGGAACACTAACTCTGCTTCATGAAAGTTACTGAGGTAAATTTGTATCTGTGCATGAATTTCTGTGTTTTTGAATATTGAGCACTTGAGGCACATTAGCATTGCAGAACATGCAACACACAAACTCACATTCATGCATCACGGGTGAGTAATAGCTGGTGGCCTCTGTGGTTTTCCTCTGACAAATGTCTTTCTTCATTAGACTCAAAAACGTTCCCTCTCTCCCCGTGTCCCTGCGCTGATGCTTCCTGGGGAAAAAGGTTAAAATATACAAGATTCTCTTTTCTGTCTTATTTGGATCATATATTTCGTGCTCTATGCTAGTTGCTACAACTACTGTATTTATCTGTTCCTCATCTTCCTCGCCAACTTTGAACAAATCACCATCTAGCTGTGAGCCTGGAGACAAATATAGTCCAGATTGGAGGGCAGAGGCTGGATAGCATCAGCCTCGTATAAACAAAACAAACAGGTAGATAGGCACCAAGCAACAAACAACATGCATTTCTTTGTATTGGAGAGACTTCTGGATAATCTAATCACGTATGTCTCTTTTACTTCTTTTGCACCAGACCAAAATCATAACCCTTTTCTCTCAGAAACTTATCTTTAAGGTCTTCTTGCTTCATGCTCTTTAACACAATGAGTAAGTCAGCTATTTTCCCTATATCAGTTCTCATTTCTTATAAGATTAAGAATATAATAAATTCCATCTGACAAAGAGAATTTTGGAAGTTATTACTTCTCACTACAAAACTTTATTTCTCAGCTGAATATAACTTTGCTTTACACACACACACAAAAAAAACACAATATCAAACACAAAGGAGTGATGTGTCCGAGATTGGGGAGTGATGGGCAGATTGGGAAGGAATGGGATGACGGAGGGGAAGGAATAGGAGGAGAGGTGGAGGCGTCGGGTCTGACACGCAGTCTGACAATCAGCAGCCTCGCTGTCTCCATTCTCCTTATTTCTATCTGTCTGTCTACAATGTCTTTTTCTCACTGTCTATGTGGCGTCTGCTTCCTCTGTCTCCATCTTTCTCTCACATTTGTTTTCACTTATACACACAGACATGCTATTTCTCATGGAGTCCAACACCTATGCATCAGCTATGACTAAATCTTTTTTCCCCCCATAATATCGGTTCTATTTTTAGTCAGTTTTAAATGCCTCACATATCATTGCTTTCTGGCTGATGCTGAAAGCCTATTTAAATACAGAATATTCTTTCAGTGATAAATGCAATGGCTCAAAGTAGAAACCAATATAATAATGCTGGAGATACAATCTGCAAGTACATGGCTTTTACAGCTTATTCACATCCCGTTAGTCATAAGAAAAATGAAATGAAATGAAATAAGTGTAAAAGTAGATCTACTGCTCCGATGTTTGCTGGTCGGGCACTTTCAAACCGACATTTAGGTTCAATATAATCTCAATTCACATCACCAGTCTCCTTGCTGGTGCATGAACCCTCTCAGAGTTCAACCGGACTTGTTAACGTCAGTCCTATTTTTGTCATTCATCCATCCACAAACTATAATACTCTCTCATTTTCTGAGAGGAAAGTGGCCCCATTTGTCAGCACCATCACTGCCCATGTTTTCTCATTTGTCTGTCAGTGATTTGGCTCGTTGAGTTAACGGCAACCTAATTCCCGCCATTCATTCATTCGCCGTTCACTCTCACTCGGGTGTTGGCGACTTGCTATAGGGCAGTGATTTACTGCTCATTTAGAGCTCCAAGTGGAAACTCGGAGAGGGGAGGAAAGGCTTTTCCTCCTCGTATGATGATTGATAAATGATAGTCAGGGGGCCTCCGAGCCTTCACTGCCCCGCTGTAATAACCGGTTATGTAGCGAGGACAGACGCGCGACTAAATCCTTCCACTGCTCTGCTGTCTTTTTTGATTCTCTCCGTTTCTTTCCTTTTTCCAGCAACACTGTAGCCACTGTCTATGAATTTGCTCCTAATCTGCGATGACTGAAGCTCTTCTGTTCGACTTTGTGTCTTTTTCTGGCTGACACATTAGTTTGATGGATTATTAGAAAATAGTGGTGACCACACACTGTAATTTCAGGCCAATTTAGGCCACCTTAAATTTACATCAATTTCAACTGGGACAGAGACTGAATTCTGAAGTGCACTTAAAGAAACAACTCACTTTGGGAGGACATTTGTAATTTTTGGAATGCACAACCCCAACTGGGTTTTTGACAGGTTGAGTGCTATAACAGGTTTTCTCAAGCACACACCACCATATTGCTAACTGGTTTTCAGTTTTGTGCTTGAAATTATTTATTTATTTATTTAGATTCTGCAATTAAATTGACAAGAACACATGGTGAGTACAATTCACAGACATTTTCAATCATCTTGAAGATGATTGCCTAAAGGTAAGGAAAGGTGCTTCTCTTAGGAGTTAAGTAAACAGATCACTTTTAAGTTCTTTTATATTATTTATTAAGAGTTTAACACTCAAAGATTCAGCTTCTGTGCCAGACTAGATTTCATTGACAGTGGCCTGCCAACATGAGCAAACAACCCCACAACTCTCATATTGAATATTTTGAGTTCTGCCCACTACAAACCAGTGACAGGAACAGACAAAACACAAAATTGCAGTCACTTGCATCAAAACCTGGTTTTGACGGACTGTATGATTTCAGGTATGAATGCATGAATACCTTTCACTCCCCTGTCTCATACTCTATGTCAAACACATATATAGAGCTAAGAGTAGTTCCCTAAACCATATGTCATGCATGTAACCACTGGATTCTGAAGATTTTGTTGTTGGGAACTTTAGGCTTAACCATACAGGCTTATTCCAAGAGGTACAAATTGTCTGAGCCAATGTAACAAGAAACAAAAAAAGCCTTTTCTATATCATCCTTTAATAGAGAATGATATTTGGAATCAGTCTGCTGATGCATGCACCTTGAAGTGCTTTCACAACTAATTAGATCAGGTTGGACTGAAATATCAGAGGATTTGCATCTGCCAGAGCACTGATATTGGATGATTCTGCAAAACACAGGATTATGTTCAGTGATGTTGTTTATCATTGGTTAATGCCAGCAATTTATTTATTATGTATTCCAATTATATTTGTATATGTAACTACAGTATGGTTAAGGTTAGGTAACTAAAACTACCTGGCTAAGGTTAGGGAAGGACTGTAGGCGGTCAAGCTTCTTACATATGGGATACTCTACTCCCTGCATTGGCAGAAAATGTTGAATAGACATAAATCATGCACTACAGAATAATCCATTATGCCCAGGGAAACTGGACCAGGTTTTATCAGATTTACATTTTTTAAAGTTATCATAGTTATTTTTTTCTAGTTCCTCTATTTAGTCACAGATTTGAAAGAGTATTTATAGTCTTGTTATGACAGATGGTTCAAATCCCAGCTGGGACAGGTGGAAGCGGATTCAAAGCATATTCTAATCTCTGAACATTTTTAGTATGGGTAAGCAGGCGGGGAATTATCCTCTAACCTCTGCAGGTTTGTGCTCAACTTATTGAGATATTACCTGAAGTTTTGTTTTCCCCCATCTATTTTTAAAATTTGTTAACGTCTGCTGAAGCAGATCACTGTACTGCTTGACTGACATTGCTCAATCCAATTGGGCTTAGTTGTGCTGTAAACATGTTTGGTCAGAGGTTGGACAGAAAGCAGTGATATAATCATGTTTAATTCAATATGATGTTCTTAAATTGGTTCTGCTCATCAATTTGAGTCCTTGTCACCTTCTCCGCTGCCCATTTATAACATTCTTTGTCCTTGGTTGATTAAAATCTTGAGCTATAACTGCCGCTGCACGATAAGACCCGACTACTCATCCACCCGGTTTTAATTCCCCTTCGTGTTTCACAAGAAAGACAACACCCGATGATGTAGATATCGCCCAGTGACTGCTACAAGTGTGTCTGATTAAATCTGCACTTGTCCTCCTCGCTGTCAACAAGCACAGTTGGCATCATCTGCTGTGATCCAGCTCATGTGAGGCTATAACGGAAGAGTGCCACAAGCTGTGTTCAAAGGAACATACCTCCATCTTGGATATCAAACATTTGGCAGCGGACCCAGTGCGAGTAACCCAATGAGCAATCGGCAGTACAAGGATAAAAGCTGACCCTGCGGGTAACATTGCCAATCTCTAAAAAAAGTGGGTTATCCTTAGCTCCATTACGGGCCAAACTGGGCTTTAGGTTGATGTATTATTTTTAATATCCCTTAGGTTCTTAAACTTGAACTGACCTAAAGAGAGAAAATCTAAAATATAATGATCCTCAGTGCCTATTTTTCCATTTTCTAAAAGGTGGGTAATACTGTCTTGTACATATTTGTGAGAACACTGTCTAAGGTTTAAGCCTCTGAGTGGGCGTTTCCCATGGTAATGACTGACTGACATCTGAGAGTTTCCGTTGCTAGGGGACACACTGATTTTCTGGGGTGTGCTACTGGGTGGAGCGTGTCAGAGTCCTCTAGCCTGCACCTTTACACCTTTCATTTCATTCCAGTCAGCTGTAAGATGAAAGGTAGCAAGCTATGCTATTTAGCCTCCAAAACTTTTTGTTTGTGTTATATTTTCACCAACCTTGTGGTGATAGAAAATAACCAGACTTTCAGCAGTAAGTAGTCCTGTAACGTTAGCACTCTGTGGTCTGCATACGGAATTACAAGGAATTGTACAAAAGGAACATATTTACATGTGGAGTGCTCATATCACAGATGAGCCTGAGCAACAGCTGAAAACATAACAAGAAAAGAAAGTTAAGTCCAAGTTTGACCAAAGTCATAGAGTTATAGAGTTTTTTATTTTTATTTTAATTATTATTATTATTATTATTGTTTGTTTGTTTTGTTGTTTTTTTTTAGCAAAACTGAACTTCAGTTTGACCTAATAGTTCTGTGCGATTTAGAGAAGCTTTAGCAATTTGTTGCTCAGGTTGACTTTGGACTTTAATGGTTTACAGACATTAGTATGTAAATTCTGCTCACAAAGTGCACATGAATACAGAAAGCAAAGTCAGTCAGCAAATTCTTTCTATCCTATGTTTAAGAACAGCAACTCAGTTACCCATGATTCAATTTACTCCACTCTTAGTTTTGCAGTTTAGTTCTTGCAGTTCATGATATTGCCTCTTTGTATATTCACACTTCTTAATGTTTGTTTTCTTGTTTTATTATATATATTTTTTGCTCTATGATGCCTTGCTCAAAAAGAAAGATATTCACTTGTGGGATACTAAAGTGAACTGTGTAGGAATTTGGAGAGTGAAATTGTTCTTTTTTCTTTTTTTTTTCTTACTGCTGCACTCTAAAGTGTTTTGTGTTGTGCTCCAGGGAATCCCTGTCTACCTAAATACAGCAAGCAGATATTAAACACCTCAGTCTGAGATGCAGGTCTTAGTGCAAGTGCACTCACACAGCTTTGAGCACATGCGTTTGCACTTTTTGCGTTTCTGCTCTCCATTAGCCTCCCCCTGGCTGTTTCCAAAATTTCCCTCCAGCTAATGTTTTGTCATCTGAAGCTTATGTGAATTAGCCTGTGGCGGAGATTGCCTTGTGGTAGTGATTCATCACCTGTTTGGCAGAGGTGACTTCATGAGCAACTGAGCGAGCGGTTACCGGTATGACGTGCAGAGCGAGCATCTGGTGTAGGGGGTTAATTGAGGGCGATTAAGGTGATTAATAGCTTTGTTTGAAGTGAAAACACAAGACAGAGTAGCTTGTGTTACAGAGCAAATATTTTTGGGGAAAAATCCATCAGTGGCAAGAGCGCAGAATGGTTGGAGAAGGTAGCAGTCAGGTGTGTTTGAGACTGCACCAGGAATATTTAGACTCTCAGCTTAATGGCAATATGAAAGAAAGACACAGTGTGTATTTGTGTGTGTTGGGTTGGGGAACTGGCTGTGTGTAGAAGGAAACAGAAACATAGACTTGTGTGTGATCATTTAGGGGTAAAGAGTAATATTGACATGGAGCCAGCTGGTTAAAAAGAGCTTCTGTTTCCATGCCGTTCCATTTCTATTATTGTCTTACAGAGAAGCTGTCTGTGTGTGTGTTTGTGAAACTAAAGAGAGACTGAAAAAAAAAATACAGCCAGAGTCATGCTCACATATCCATGCACAGTACAAACATGTTCAAACACACTTCACTTAAGCTGTGGTTGTGGAAATCAAAGAAAAAAGAAAAAAAAAAAAAGAGAGATGCTGCTTTCCCTCCTTTCCAACCCCACCACCACCCTGCTGGAAATCTTGTTACTCTGAGACAGGAAGCAATTCCACTCAAGTGGGTTGAGAAATGGCTACATTTTCTTCAGGCATCAAGGTTTTGGAGAGGTAGGCCTCTGGCATCATAACACACATCATGGTGAAAACCAAAGTACTGATTTGCTTTGCTTTTGCTTAAGATTCCAAAATTGTTTTATGCTACATATATATTCATCTATAATTATAATCTATAACATATATAATTCATCATTTATGCTTAACAGTACTGTCATTCATAAAAAATAAAAATTGTGACATGTAATGTAACTGTAAAGACTATGGGAGAGTGCTGGGTCTAAGGCACAGGAAACATAGAGTTAACTTGATTTAAATTAACAAAGAAAAAAAACCAAGCAAAAGTAAAAAGACAAAGAGCTTGGCCATGGCGTAATACCACCGAAGCAGCCAGAACAATCTGTCAAGGAGCTGAGGAAAGGTCCAGGGTTTAAATATTGCAGCAGCCTGTGTCTTTGATGAGGTGATGAGGTGCAGGTGTGCAGGTGAATTGGCGGGAGCAAGCATCAAGTGACCACGCCCAGCAGTACAAACACACAAACACACAGACTACGAACAGAGGACAAACAACACACACAGAGGAGGAAGAACCGAAGGAAACAGTTTAACCATAACAGCAACATTTTTCACAGGTTGAGTAATTGCACTCCCTGCAATGAGTAGACTGAAATTAATGTGAAAAAGATTTAAAATTAGAACTATATAGTTATATGCCTTTTTCAGTCTTTGTCAGCACATGGACTACAATGTTTGATATGAGCTGTAAACTGTAAATTATTTTTTATTTATTTTTCTTGTCCGTTATTTATTTATGGTGTGTTTATCAGTGTGGAACATCCAATTCTTGCTTCTTTAATTTTCAATTACACGTCAGAACAAGATTTGGAAATTTATGAGAGCGCTTCGTCCACTTTCCACCCAGTACTTCACCTGTTTACATCTTTGAATTGCTTCTCCCGTACGCTGAACCCTATTTAGAAGAGCTGCTCATGAAGCATCATTAAACTTAGATTCATGATTCATAGCATCAGGTAGGTTGAAGGTGGGCTGTCCACTGGAGCAGAGCGAAATACAAATTGGATAGCCTTACACTATAGTTGAATGCAGTCATGCAGTCAAGAGTATAAGGAACAATCTCTGTCTGCTCTTCCCTATCCCTATCGCTATATGCTATATGTATAGCAGGCTCACTGTATGCCCACCTCTAGTAGTTACTCAGGTCATATCTCCAGTACAGATTTATAATGTCATGTAAATTTTAAAAAGGCCAGTCAACTGCAGCATGGAGCTGCACATAAATGTCCAGCTAAACTACATTGATTGTAGTTTTGCAGTTCAGTTTTAGCACTAAAACATTTGGGTAGCCAGTGAAATGTCAGAAAATCTTCCAGTATTCAGGCCATATTCTAGCATCTACTCAACTTTCTGCTCATATCACTTAATCATGCTGCATTAGAGTAGAAGAAGATGTTTTATGTGAATGTTTTCCCCCCAGAGATCTCTCAGAGAATTTGTAAAATGAGCTGTATTCAGCTCAGAGGGAGCAAGGCAGACAGGATCAGGATCTGTCAAGGTCGTCTGTCAAAAGCAAGACACATGTCTGTATTCAAGGGAAGGAGCAGCAAACACCTCATAACCAATACTGACAGAGTTGAACTGGAAGATTCATCCTGCATCTCTTCCACCACCAGTCAGAACACCAACCTGAAATAGACTCTTTGTTCCCTATAAATGGCTTTAACATGTGCTCTGATGAAACTGGAGATGTATAATAACATCTTTTTACTGACACTATTTATATTGTGAAGGCTATTACTCCTAATTGTATGTCATCTTCTACCCCTCTGTGTTTTTGATCTCTTGGTTTTGGCACTGGCATGGCCAAAGGGTTTGTCTGTGAGTATAATCTATCTTGACTAAAAGGGAAAGTAAAATGCTTTAAAACATGTTGCTGATCTTGGCAGGTTGTATCACAGTTATGGGTTACAGAGAACTACAGGGTTCCTACTATCACGACATCTCAGCTTGCCCACACTTTTCCCTCCCAGCACTCTGCCTATGCCAGCTGTTATTGTTAAAAGGTCTGTGAACCTGACATGAAAACACGGTTTTATATGTCATTAAACTCCACTGTCTTTGCATTTTAGGCCTGAGGGATAATCAATCACTTGTAAGAGGGTGCCAATATGTTAGCATACAGGGGGTGTAGAGATCAGGACATGAATAACATCAGGGTGGATCAGATTACCAGGAGTCAGAATGTGGTCAAGGGGATTGTTTGAGTTTGGGTTTGCAGAATTTTCTATAGAATAAAATCCGAACCAAGCTGGGTAAATACTTCTTTAATGGTCAGGCAGCCTGAGTTGTTTTTGCACTAATGTTTTCGCTGCCACCCTTGGTCTATAAAGTTCCTGAACTTGCCCGGCATGTGCTGGTTTTAGCTTGTAAAGGTGAGAGCTCTGAGGCTAGGGTACAAAGCTTATGAAGGTTATACTAAAGCTGTGCGGAGCTGATCACAGCTAGAAGCTTTTTAACGTCTCCAAAGAAAGTGCTGACATTTATAACCTGCATTACAATGTATTTATATGCTAAATAACCATATCTGATGAAAGAGACTGGACTGTTCACCTCGTCCCCTGTCTCTGTTTGCCTCCACATCTGCAAAAGTGTTTCATTCTTTGTAGTGAAGAAGGGGAAAGATGGGTACTGATGAGAGAGAGAAGCACTGAGAAAGCATGTTAATGAGAAGCAAGAGGTTAAAAAAAGTCCAACAAGTGTTTAACAGATGGCAACCAGCAAGAGATGACAAGATCAACACCAACCCACACAGTAAGGGTTTTGTTTTGACTTGATATCAGAAAGACAGATTTTTCAGTGTAATACAGCTTAAAAGGGACAACATATTAACTTTTGTTTTGATGTTACGGTTACACAAAGTTGATGCAGGCTGTTGTTTCGACATCTCTTCAACACTATAATGTTTTCTGGAGGGAGAGACAGCGATCGAGAGAGAGAGGTGAGAGAAAAGCGCGGTCTTGTGGTTTGCCTTGGTTTCTAATATTGCAGAGGTAGTTCTTCAGCGGCCAAGCGGCACCATGTGACGGTAACTGGATCGCAACACAGCTGCAGCCGCGGACACCCTTGGTCGTCCCCAAGGCTGCTGGAATAGCGACAGGGCAGCTCCACACACATGCAGGCACACAAATACACACACACACTCACACGCACACCAGTGTATGGAAAAACCCAAATAGTACAGGATAGGGGTAAGTGGGGAGGTGCGGGAGAGAACTCTACCCTGCCTGTTTCAAAGATGTTTTTAAAGCTGTGAAATTTCTAGTCCAACCACGGCAGGCTCGGTTACACACAGGGCTGTCTTTTCAAGCAAGCTGGAGCTGGTGTGTTTGTTCTTCTGTTAAATGAAGGGTGGCGGTGGTCAGACGGGAACCCAACTACAGTCAATTAGGAATGTCTCTGTCAGAGGGCAGACCAGACGCTTGTTCTCTATTAAAGGCTTGTTGTTTCTATTAGCTCTGATGGGTATCGCTGTGAATTTATGGAACAACTGGGACAGATAGAGTATGCTACCTCAAAATAGCTCATATGTTAGAAAGAGAACAGGTCACTTCAGACAACATAACAAACATAAAGCAGAAATACAATTAAAATTTATCTATTTAAACATGATACTTTTCATCTTTATCCAGTGAAAACAAACATGGGTTTTTGATTGTGTTTGTTTGTACCCCTGTTTTTTTGTGATTCATCCTTGACTTTAGAGCACAGTCTGGCCTGCACTGCCCAAAATCTGTCTGTACTGTGCAGACATATTTAACAAGGTTGTCTGGTGGTATGATCTATTGATCGCTTCTTGTTTGTTTGTCTGTCCATCCATCCCTCATATAAGATATTTCAGGTCTTAAGCACCTCTGGTCTGACACTTGCAGCGACCATATATATCTTCACTCTGTGTTCCAGATCTTAAAAACTTGCAAAGATTTGATCACTGAGGGTTAAAATTTATTACACAAGCATCTCTCAGATATCACTGTCAAATTTGGACAAAACCCTGACGAATGATCCTTGGCACTGTTTTCAACTGTCTAAATAAATTACATCATGGGCTGGATGGGGTCAGTATGATTAAACGTTGGCATTTCAAAAAGAGGTGAAAGCACATTTTTTTACTCGATGGCTCCAGCTGTGCCTTAGTCATGCCCAAACAGCAATTTTTACTTTTATTAATGTATACTTGCATTTTCATTGAATGGCACTGAAATGATTGTGTGTTAACTGAGGCAATGCCACACCGAAGATGCTTTCATTACTGGCCTGTATCCATAAATCAAAGCAAGACTGCTGTACCCACGTCTTAAACACACACACAGTCTTGTTTCCATGACTTCAGGGGACATAACATCGTCTAATGTTCATTTCCTGGATTAACCATAACTACTACTTGCCTAACACTAACCCTAACCTTAAAACACATCCTCTCCTTAAATTTTAATGATTTACCTTATAAGAGCTTGCTTTTTGTCCCCATAAGGAAAACAAGTCCCCATAACTTATATAGGTCCCCACAACATGAGTAATACCTGGAAACACACACAAACACAAGTTTGTACAGCTATCTTTGTCACAACATTGCATTGATTTCCATTCATTGTGGACAGGCGAACCCACACCTAACCTTAACCATACCTAGTTCATGCCTAACTTTAACCAGGACCTCAGAAACGATGTTTTGTTTCATTATGACCAGGCTTTGGTCCCCATGAGGACCACTGGTTCCGAAAAGGTTGGTGTTTATACCGGAAAAGGTACCAGAGAGGTAACACAAACGTGTACACACACACACTCACAGCAGCAGTGTAACCTTACACCAGTATCTTGGAGTCAGACTTGGCTACCAAACACCAAAGAGCATGCAGGGCTGTTGCAGGGCAGGGTGGGACAGGAGAGAATCCAAAGTGCGTGGCAAGTTGGCAGACAGATCAAACGCTCTGCCCTGAACCCCGATACGCAATGTTGCAGATAGTTGGTGAAATAAATAGAAGGAATACTGCCTGGAGTTTAACGATAACATCCATCAGCACACCAAACATAGGTCTTAGAACTAAAAAATCCCAGGAAATAAAACCATGTAGCAATCACCAATCACCAACCAGGATTTGCCCAAACAATCAGTCAAAGCAACAATTTATAACAGCTCACCTGCAGCTCAACAGACACACCAAAACCACACCACATCACATTTATGTACTGTAGGAATCATCACTACAATACATCAGTACAATCTTGGATTGTAATGGCAGCCATGCAGAACACCTTGAATATGCTATGGACATGGTATGGTTCATCACTGACTTCTAATCACAAAAATGTACCTTATCCCAACATTTTATAACAAATGAGTAGCATGCAAACAAATGGGAGAGCTTGAGTTACGGCATAGTAAGAGGTTTAATATAGCCTGAATCCAATCACCCCACACACACGCTCTCCTTCTCTCCCCTCTCCTCCCCCAGCCCACAAAGGAAAATGTTAATAAACTGGCGATTGTAGATCGAATCAGACCTTTCCAAAGAGCACAGAACAATAAAGCTAATCTGTCTGTCCCTGGCACAGTCCTAACAAGAATGGTGGAACGTGAATGGCACTTCAGAGCAGGGTTGCTACACACCTCGTCTAAGGACACCCCAGAATGAAACATGGGGGAACTGGATAAATTAGCTTTTCTAGCTTTGCCGGGGGGGAAATTGATTTATATCCTCTGTGTTATTCTTCACAGAAGTCATTATCACCCCTTTGTGATTGATGCTTATCTTTTTGTCATCATAGTGAAAATGGCAATTTGCACTCTCTGCAAGGAAGAGGTTCTAATATTGTGAAAATGGTGCAGATAGTGTAGAGTAAAACACAATGGCACACATTCATTTTTTTTTCATGCTCACAACCTCATCTTCCTTTGTACCAATCTCCCCTCTCTGTCTGTCTGTGGAAGGACAGGGAGAAAGGCATTCTGATATGCTGGTAGATACACACAAACAGACACGGAGCGGTGCGCTATCGCCTCTGTGTTGACGCCACAAGGTCCAGAGTTGTCAAAAGTATCTGACCTCCATCTTTGCAAGATTACAGCGCAGAACAAAAAAAAAACAGAGGAGAGAAGAAGTAGAAAGTGGATATAGATCAAATGCGTGTTCAAACAAACTCGACCGGCGTCAGGCTCAGCATACAATAAAGAACAATGTTGCCTAGGCAACACTGGCACCCTACCATTCACCCTTTGCTGAATATTTCCCATCTTTCCTGTTTGATGAAATGATACTGTATTAAATATTAAACAGTATGCCATATGATCAGTGGGGTTTAGGTTATACAATCATAATGATAGACTACACTCTGCCAAAATGGCTTACATTTGGAGAACAATAGAGCTTATGAAATACCAATAAATAATTAATACATATTTCTCACTTGGTAAAAAGAAGCCAACAGATGTAGAAAAATCAGACTTGGATAGTTCCACTGTCAACCCTTTCTGTGCTATTGCAGAGACATTTTTGGAAAAGCTTTGCTCCGGTTAACTGTCTTCATAGCAAACCATGTGCTTCACCTCATGTTCCTCCTTTCATTGTTAGTTTTCTTACAAGTTAAAAAGAGATTTCTGAGCAGCACCTGTTTGTTTTGACACTGCAGTGCCCAAGAGCAGCTCAGAGATCAGCTAGCCACAACTACACTTTGATTTCAGAATCAAAGTGTAAAGTAAGAAACGGGTACAAGTTCAAACACTACTTGACTTTTTCATCAATTTTGCTTTATGGGTGTACTGTATATTTCTTCTGCAGGAAAAGAGAATAAGATATGATTAATGTGAAATGGTCAAAGTGGTTTAATACAATGTTACCACTCTGACGACAGAGGAGTATAAAAAACATTACATTTTTAAAGTATATATTTGAACAAAATTTGCTCAATGTGGGCAAGTATTCAAGTAGATATATATCTTTGTTATATTTTTAATGATATTGAAAATGTAGTAAAATACACTTTTATGAAAAATTCAAAATAAAACTGGAAATTGTTTTAAAATATTTTTTCCACTTTATAGCAACTGGCTCTTGTCAAGAAAAGTGTTTCAAAACCGGTAATACAACCTGCCATTTTTATATTCATATCCTCAACAGCAATTCTTGGTCCACACACATAAACAAAGTGCTCACCACCACTTTCCATTTGCCTGTCAGGCCCTCAGCAGAGCCTCTACAGAGAAGGGTAATGGCCTCACAACGGGAGTCCTGACTGAGCTGCCATGAGGGCTCTTGACAGAGTCGGCATGAGGACCTGCCTGGGCGGCAGAAGTGTCCGTGCTCCAGGCCTTAGCTGTTAGGGGTCTGGGATCAAAAGTCCTGCTGGTTGCGCTGACGTCTGATCCGCCCAGGAAACCCTGATCTGATCTAAACAAAGAGTGTGTGATGGCTGAAGAGCCATTTGAGTGCATTATTTCTGCTGGTTTTGAAGGAGATTTGACAGGTTCTAGACCTGACGGACCTGTGTTGCTATGATTTTTCAGTCCTTGTTGTGATGGTAGAGGTGTCAGCTCTGGTCGGTCTTTCTTCTCGGAGAACTTCCATCCATTGTGCACCTCCTCATCCCCCCTAGCTTGCTCTGAGCTCCGGCATAAAAAGTCATTATAGTCGCATTCTGCTGAAGATCTGCTCTTTAGCTGGAACAACTGATAGAGCTGGAAATCACAGTCATACAGAGGCTTATATTTATACACCGGCACATAGCTGGATGTCCCTGCAGCAGCAGGGGCCTTGCTGAGAGGGCAGCAGTGGAAGCCGGGGGAGACGGACAGGGGTGGAGGGTGAAGAACGGGGACGAGGGCTGAGGAGGAGAAGGAGAGGTCGCTCTGCAGCTCTCTCTGTCTCAGCTCTCGCTCCAGCATCACGTTCTCCAGCTCCTTGTCTGCGAAGGCTCGTCTCTTCCTCATCCGTGCACTCACGGACGGGCATGTGAAGTGAGCCTGATCGCGCTGTGCCTGCTTGGACCAGCAGGAGGTGTCTTCCTCCAGGGGCACCACCGGTTTCAGCCCTGAACATGGGAACAAAGCCACATGCTGCTGTTATATACTCATTTATTTAATTTAGTCATGAATTATGAAGTATCTCCAAGCAATTAATTGTTGTGTTTATGTTTGAGTACTTTGTTGTTTATTATTTTAATTATGCAGTCGGTTAGCGGTGTCAGTTTTGCTTTACTGAGAGCACAGAGAGGCTGAGAGGGCTGTAAAGAAGACAAAGCTTCCAGCAGGAGTTGAGTGGAAGCCAGCAGGTATTAATACGCACTATGTATTACAGTAATGGCCTGTTGTGAAATAGTGAAGCCACAATGATCAGGTCTGTTTAGATAAATTAAGTGTGTGTAATATTAGGTCATGACATCCAAACTCTGTAAATACAGGTACAATTACAACATATCTACACATGTACATATAAATGTATACACAATACACATGTGTACAATATCACTAGTACTGTTTAGTCAGTGACACTGTGTGAACTAACTCTCATTTGGGAATACAAAGTTGGACTCTACAAAGTCAACAATTTATTATGTTTAAGATTTGGTTTTTGGAATCAGACTCAAGCTAGACCAGGACAAAGGCTGGGATTTATACTGGTTATCATTATGGTTAAAGTAAACCACCAGGGAATCAATATCCTCAGAAATTCAACAAAACATTCCTTTCATTTCTGTAGGTTCTCTGCCATTTTCTTGTCTGAGAAAAGTTTCTTATGCACACCCTTTATTACCCTTTATAAGTAAAAAAAGAATTTAGTTTGACAAGTCAGCACGCGATGAATCACTTCCTCCACCAGCAGGTTGTGATCTTCCATGAATTCTAATAAATGCAATGCATTAAAAGCAACAAATTAAATACATATGTTGACTTTAAAGCTTTCATCTGATCTACTGGAAAAAAAACTGTACTTTCTATCACAGTCTGGGAGAAAAGAGGTAGGTTAATGAGAAAGGAGATGTTAATTAAACTTTACCCTGCAGGATGCTCTTAGCTAGTGTGCTTGGCTCGGCTGCTCTGCTGTAACGCTGATACGCTGTCCTCCGCAACGGAGCTGCACACCTGACCCCCCTCTTACCCTGAGAGAAACACGGGAACAGGAATTAGACATTTGGACATAATCATATTATACTGAGACCATCCCCCAGGGGTAAGTAAAGAGATTTAATACATTATGTAAGAGGCAAGTAAAGGTCTTTGTGATTCTAGGATTTAAAAATGTGAGGGATATTTGGTGATTCATATAAACAAGTATATAAACAGTCTGTTCTACAGTATACTTCTCATTTTAGTCTTTCTTTGATAGAATATTTAATCAACAATATTTATTTATGACATAATTCAAAATGTGTCTTGACAGTTATTATTTTATAATTAAGAATTTCACATTTTGCCCTCGGTTACAAAGACAGACAGGTCTCTGGTGCTATGCATCTTATTACTGCAAAACAAATTGAAGTTAGAGACACTCATTCCTCTGATGTTTGCAGTAATTTCTACTTAGAGAATTTTTTTTAAAAAAGTGAATGTTTTAATTATTGTGTCTGCTTGTGATGACTTTCTTGTCTTATTGTATTTTCTTGTTGTTATGTACATATAATTTGCTCAAAGATCTCTCTTGTATCTTGATCATGATAATACTTTGTTAATTAATTAACCACAGCTAACTCCAGTCTTTAAATAACACATAGGAGCCCTACCTACCCTAATTAAACAGCAAAATATCACTCAAATGTTGCCTTGAATATAATAAATAAATAAAAACAAATTAACAAAAAATCTTTGCTTCAAGCTGTTATAGTTCTGCACTTTCCACTTGGACAAATAAAATCAAACTTCCCCCTCTGTGCAGCCATGAGATAGTCAGACTTCTATCACACATTAGTCGCAAAGAAATAATAACTGTGCAAATTTAGCCTCCCAGCAGTATTTCTAAACATTTCTGTAGAGTGTAAAATATGTATCTGTGTTTTTCCCTTGAGAAAAAAAGTGATAAATACAGAATATATTTTCTGACCCTCAGTCTCCCATCATTTTAAATAACTTTACTTTTTTTAATAATTAACTTTCTTCAGTACTCACATTTTTGACCCACAACATTTTGATATTCCTTGTCGTTTGTCTCTAAATGACTACGTGCAGCCTGATAATCACCTACTGGTGGTTACCCATCTGTTTATCCTCCATCATCTCTCCATCACTGACCTGCCCTTGCGCTCTCCTCACCTCCGCAGCTTGCTGCCGCCTCAGCGCGACCTGTGCTGCCATCACGCGCTGCCGCTCCACCACCAGCAGGCAGCAGGCGCAGCGACAGTCCCGCCAGCGGCAGAAGCGTTTGTGGCCTTTCAAACACGAAACGACGCCGTGGTTCCGACAGCGGGCGCATTTGGGGCTCCGGGTCATCTTGCGCGGTTTCTGCTGCTGGCGCTCTGGGGACAGGGCCACTTTATTCTGTCCTCCGTCCCCGGGGCAGCCGGGCTGCCCGGCGCATCCGTCAGGACTTGTCACGTCAACAACTTCTTCAAATTGTGGTACTTCAGATTTTGCTGTGGTCTCCTGCTGCAGGCCTCCTTCCAGCTGAGAGGACATCTATGACTAACAGCACAGGATTCCCACTTGTAATTCACTGAGTTGCGGCTAAGGTTGAGCAGACTTTTACGCAAAAGATGAAACAAGAGTTTGACTCAAGATACAACAAACCAAACGTGATTATGGTGGTTACGTGTTAAAGTAGAATTGATGCCAAAAAAAAAAAAATTCTGTCAGATGTTCTTCTTAAACAGTCAGGAGAGTTGATTAAGCACAACGATAGTGTTGTTTCACGCACGAATTTCAAACTCAGATATAGAACAAATCCAGCACTGCAACACCTGCACCATGTCAGACACAGGCTGCAACACATTCTCCTTGTTTATATAAATTAGTTGTCATCAGATAGAAGCTAAAACGATGCATTAAGAGCACGATCTCTCTGTACAGAAAACAAATTCAGAGAACCAACCCCGTGAGGTGTGGTGTGCTGCTCCAGTCTGCTGCTGCTGCTGCTGCTGCTACATGACAGTGTTTTCAGGGTGGAAACTTTGCAGCCTACCGCCAGACGTTTGAAATGTTAAGCCTCTCTCAGCTGCTCTCTGACGCCTTTTCCAAGAACAAGCGGATAGTAGACCGGGCCACAATGCCGAGCTCCTGGCGCGGGACACCATGAGCTAAGATTTGGGGGGAGAAACCCATTCACAGCAGAGGCAACTTCCCCCTCCCTATAAACACTCATACCTGCCCTGCCCTGCCCACCTTCGAAGTTGTTCTCATCTTTCAAACAGAAATTTGGGATGTTGCCAGACCCACGTCTCCAAAAAGTCTCACTTTAGAGATCACAAGAGCACAGTTTATGCGAAGATATTTTGAGGAAAGCATGGGTCAAAAACATTTAAATCGGTTAATTGACGGCTATATTTTTAAAAATAAAAATGGAACCAGTGGAAATATAATTGCTATTACAACAAATAATAATTTTGATTATTATAATAGTTGTAATAGTAATATGTATGCGGAGAGAAATCAGGCGAGGGCAGGCTTACTATAAAACATACAGATAGGTTATGTACCCGTGAGGCTGCATATATGTGAGCTGTATGTTTTACTAGACTGATACAATATGGACTAATTACGCACGCGCCTTGGGGAGAGTAGGCCAGTGAGGAAATGAGAGAGAGCGAAAGAGAAAGAGTGGGGGAGGGGGAGTTACATTTTCACATTACCTAGGAGTCATCTTCACACTCATATTTATTCATAATACAGTTAAATAATTCAATGATTTAATGGTTCTCTTGATGTTTCTAGTGTCGCCATTTCTGAGGCTGAAAGTGAATAATTAAGACCATTGAAATACATAAATATTCCCACTCAGCAAAGGTTGTTTGGATAAGTGTTTTTAACATTGGTTAACTGAGAGTGGATTATTTTAATTCTCACCTTTTTAAAAATTAATATAATTTGACGTTGATATTAGGTAGCCTAATGCAGTGCGTGATGAGGAGATGGTGGTAATCGTTACTGATTATATCATCAACACAGGCTGCTGTTTGTGTCCTTGGTCTGTCATGTGTAGTGTAGATTATGTATACAGTGAATTTCATTGGATGTTGCACTTACCTCCTCAGAAGCATTCACTCTTAATGCTAATGTAGAGTATGAAAAGAGTTGATGTTTCCTTGACCTGTCACCATGAAAAGCTGTAACATACAGTGCCACTGAGATGGTATGAAAAGTGTGCTCCCTACTGGTTGGATTCTGTAATTACACCCAGGGTAATTTGCCTGATGTCCATCTTTTCACCACCTGAGGCCGCATGGAGAGAAGTCATTCAAAGAAACCATTTGTTCATCAAATTTTCAGAGTGTGACCCACGATGAGCGACCACAAAACAGTCCTCCACAGGACACTACAGGGGATTCTACAGCCAAACTAGTTATAACTGTAGATCCTGACAGGACTAACTCGGGTTTTCCTCCACTGCAGTGCCTATAAGTTTAGCTCATTATAACCAATTATCACAATTTGCACTCCTTACTTCAGGCAAGTGATGATTAACTCATTATCTACATAGCTACACTAAAAACAGTTGAAAAAGTATTTAAATTGCAGATGCTCTCTGCACAGTTTTCTGCTCCCGAGGGGAATTCTTTGAAAAAACCTAGAGATTTACTGCAACACATGCAAGGTTTGTATTTACATATGCAAATGTGCTGAATAAAGTTTTTTAATAGTGTGAATGTTGCTCACCATAAATGCACAGAACCAAATATAAGTTATGTGTAATGAATAAGTTATGCACATATGAAAGGCTCTTTGTAGAAAAAGTGAGTTTATATTATTAGATATTTTCACACAGCATCTTATATTCCAAGTTTCCCGAGGCTCAGATGCTAAAGGCTCAGACACCTTTTGAACTTGATCTTAGACTTAGCAATGGACAGGGGTGCTCCTCTAGGGGATTTAAGGATGCAGGTAGCAGCCATATCCAACTGAACCTGAAAATATAATCATCAAAGTGATGCAACCGATTGTAATCTTGTAATAAAGCTGTGCCACAGTGGCCATGCAGACAGGAGAAAAGGGTATCAAAGTAATCAAGTGGTATAAAAACATTTATAGGTCTCTTGGTGCCTTTAAAAGACATCTTGAATATTTGCAGTGTTCCCAAGGTGATAAAATCCAATCTGAACCCTTGTATAATCTCTGAACTGGATGGATATTTGCATTGAAAGCATTAAATACTGAATGCAGGATATAACCATAGTGCCGCATCCTGCCATTGTTGAACTGCATTCAACATGTACAGTAGATAGAGCAGTGGTAGAGTAAATGAAATAGGCTTGCTCACCACCAGGTTCTGAACTACCATTCAAGGGGCATCTGCAGGAGATACTGAGAGTGTTTGTGCACATGCTCTCCTTGCTAAACTCCACGTGAAATATGTCAGGTGAAAAGCAGCAGCCATATGTAACAAAGGAAGAACATAAAGGAAGCAAGGAAGGTCACATCAGCTGTCCCCAGGGACTCCAGAGGTCTCTCAAACCAAGTCCAGGATTTCTCATCAATGTTGCAGTCAGGTGATTCCTACAGTGTTCATTGTATGTGTGACAATTTAAAAGGAAGTGAGTAATTTAAAAGAATATCTGTGTTCATTTATGTCTACATGTTTAAATGAAACCAAATTTGAGAGGCAGAAGATTTGACAGGTAGAATATGCTATTGATGTCACTCACCAGAAAAAATAAACACAGGCTGTTTAAGGTGTTTTTAAAAAAAAAACACAAAAAAAAAAAACACAAAAGCTCTCAATTTCCTGGTGAGAACAGTCAACAAATGGATGGATGGGTGAATGGCTACTGTGGCTTAGTACATAATGGGTGGGACATGCATGGTGTTGTACTGTATGTCCATAGAGAACAGCTAAGTACCCCCCTTATTAATACCATCAGCTCTGCTGCTGCCTGCAGTGGAGTGTTCCTCTCTGAGCCCCTTGACTCTCAGACAAATTGACCGTCATCAGCAGTGACATGGTGCTCCAGCATTCCCGTCACACGTCCTCCTCTTCCCTGCACTCTGTTCTACATCCTGCGGTTGTACTGAGAGTTGTGCCCATCTACTTCCATTTTTGTAGAAAAGATGGGGTTTGACAGACTCCTCGGCTCCCACCATCCGGTCTGCCAGCGTGTCCTCCTCTATCTTCCTCTCCCTCTATGACTGGCTTCCTCAATCAACTTCTGAAGCAACTCAAACAAAAAAAAAAAACACAAGGCAGGCAACCTATAAGTTACATCCAAGGACAAGAGGGCTGCTCCAACTTTATGTAATGTGCTGAAGTTTACAAAAGAAAAACAGGGGAGTTGGAAGGCAGGGTGTGCGCTTTCAAACTAAATCCTGAGCTGAATGTCAATTCACTTCAAAGAGAGAAATAAAAACACACTGGGCTGTGTTTCACGGTGCCTTTACACAAAGGCATTAGCACCTTTATCCACCTACTTCCAAAGAGCAGGAGACACCTTGGCAGTTATCAGCGTAAGGCAGGGGCCATTAAGCTGACAGTTTTTTTCAAGGGAGGTTTAACCTGCACCTTAGAGAGTATTTGAGTTTGTCAAGCCTGTTAAGATGGAACAAACACCCGCTCAAATAAATGCACTTCTAACCTCTTCATATTAGACACAATCAGGTTCTTTGGGGGACTCTTTTTATCTGCTGTGCACAGCATTAAAAGTGTTGCTGTAAGCAACAACACAAACAGTTTGAGGATCAGTGACATGAACTGGGGTGGGGAGTCTCTGCTGATACTAAAAATCACATAGTTCAACTTGTTCCAATATGGTTTTCATACAAGTATTATACTTTGGCAACAGATGAAAAGGCTATAATCTATGCCCCAGGCTTTACTCTCCATGAGAGCTGCCTGGCCTGGCTGACAACACAGGGACAGGATTTTAGTCCCCCCCCCCCCCAACCCCTTTCCTTAAAAGAGGTCAAGTTGTGGTCAAGGAGTAACATCTCCTGACACCATCAGACTCACCTCGGGTCAAATTATTTCCAAAGCCTCTTGTGCACTGATTAACCTTTTCCACGATATCACTGCTACTCATTATCATGTTGTATATTCTTGGAGTACTTCATCTTTCATCAACCTTTTCTGCATTTCTTCTTCTCTTCCCTCTTCCTTACATCATTTCCACCTTCATCTTATTTTTCTTCATCTTGCTGCTATTATTAATCCTATATTTGTGAAGTAATAATTCTAATCAAATGACTCTACAGCCATTACAACCAATGGGTGTTTAGCAGGCTTGACAGTGGTTGTGGTTCCAAAAAAATCATATATATAGGCCTAAGTGTTGTGTGGAGTATAGCATACATACACTCTGCTTTGGGGATTTAACTGTAAAACTGTGAACAAAACTCGGCCTGAGTTTGGAGACCAGCAATATGTCTGTACTACACTCATACCTGCCACCATATGTCCTGATGTCTGAGCGTCTCAGGGGCAAAAGCAGTGCTGGTCCAGAGCCTGCGAAAGGACAGTGAAGAGATTATGCTTTATCTGAGGCACAGAGTGTACCTGATATATCCTTCCAGGGTACAGTGATATTTTTATACGGGTGTGGGGGTGAGAGAGATGAGAACAGGCAGATGCAGTGAAGCAGAAAATCTATCAGGTCGGAGATATTCAGATTTTTAAACAATTTGACAAGGATATGATGTTTTAATGAAGATTAAAAACAGGTTTGATTTGACTCTGGAAATTTTAATGCCTAAGTCAGTACGGCCATGGTCATGGGAGTGGTGAAAGAGTAAAAGAAATAAAGTGATAGAGAGGGAGACAATGGGAGAGAACCAGATGAAGACTCAACTTTAGGTTGAGAATGAGTCACGTATGTGGGAAGAGCAGAGCAGAGCTGCGTCTGTGTCTCTGGGTGGGTCTGTGGCTACAGCCAGGACCATAGTTACATTTGCATCTCCATGATGTGATGCTTGATGACCTGAAGAAAATCCTCCAGGAGCCAGAAGTTACCCCCTCACGGTCCATTTGAGGCGACACCTTGTGCTGTTGGCTTCGACGTCTCCTTCTGCCCTTCAGTCCATCTTGTCCTTTAGTCTTCCTTTGTTCACTCCATCTTTCTGCTTTTCCTTCTTTCTTTTTTATTTCTTTCACCAGTCTGAATGTGTTAGTTTCTCTTTGAAGCAGAGTGATACATTTAAAAAAGCCCCACCAGTTGACTGATTGAGGGTCCAAGGATAGAGGTTCTTGTACATTGTACATATTCTAAAGCCATCTGAAGGAAATTTATGATTTTGGGCTATATAAATAAAAGTGACCTGACTTGATTTAAACACAGACAAAGAATAACATAATGTTCAGTTGATCCTCTGCTGTCATTTTATCCAAGTCACTGTATTTTGTTACATCAAAGTATGCAGAGAGACAGTTTAGCATCTCGTTTCATAGCACTACATAAATCTGTTTGGATGACTCAATCAAAATGAATCACAGCGTGCTGCTGCTGTCAAACTTGATGTACTCACTGGATCGTAATGCCGCAGGTGTTAGTTACTGTGCTAAAATGAAAGATGTAAATGAAGTTAATGAAATGTGACGTGTTTGTCATGATCTCATAAACATAAATGAAGACCAATGAGGCTGTTAGATATTACCCAGTGTAAAATAAAATGACCTGGAGGGAAATATTTGGCTTAAACCTCCTGAGATAAACGTTTTTTTATGTCAACCTTTATGTTTTCTTGTTGTTGATTGTCCATTCTGCATGCATGTGTGACTCATCTGCAAAACATCTGAAGACATCTTTAATAAGGTGACTTTCCTAACATAAACAAAGCACTCAGTGGGCCGTCAATGATCAGGGGACGTGCCACATCACACAAACTCACAGACCATGATCAATGTTCTATTTAACACGTCTGGTTTCAGGCCAAATCAATGCGGGACAGGTGCTCTCTGACCTAGACACAGCAGTTTGCTTTCGCTCTGCTGAATGAATTTAACCCCCCTTTGCAATTATATCTCACCGTGATCCTGAAGTCTGCACAGGGAGCAGTTATAATGCCCTGAAATGCTTTGTGTCTCTGTGTTGACTATTGATTTAGTGTGTTTCAGGCTCAGGTTAATGAGGGCTCTTAAATAATGCAGACACAGCAGTGCCATGTACACATAGAGCATCTCATGCTAGCCCTCCTCAATGGACCGCCCCTGTCTCACTTTTCTCTTTCTTTCTTTCTCTTTTCTCCCCCCAACCCCCCACCCCCCCCCCCTTTCTCATTATCATTTCCTCCTTTCCCCCTTCATCATTTTCTCCTGTAGACAACATCTGAGCATCCACAGAGGAAGGTTGAGGAGGGGACCCCACCCCCCAATTCCCCATCCTTCCCCACCTCTGATCCATTGTCTTCCTGACTGGTGTGAGATTCAAAGGCACCCCTTACTCCCAGAGATGAGATACCCATGCTGCAATAACAGCAGAACAAGAGCCTCTCAATTTAGTCGATCCCTTCACCTACGTTATTAGATTGGATCTGTTTCTCTGGGTTTATTGGCTCTTTTGTCTTTCAGTTTGTTTAAGGCTATCTCACTGAGGGTGTGGTTTTATGAATGGTAAGCAATATCCCCTCAGACAAAAAGCAAAGCCCTCAGTATTGTGTAATTACTGTAGTGTAATGAGCCTCCAGATGAATAAGCTTCCAGTTAAACAGCGACATGACCACAGTTCTGAAGCATAACCCAAGATGGAACAAACACCTGCTCAAATAAATGCACTTCTAACCTCTTCATATTAGACACAACGTCTTTTGGGGACTTTTATCTGTCAGCACAGCATTAAAGTGTTGCTGTAAGCAACAACAAAACAGTTTGAGGACTGCACATGAACTGGGGTGGGGAGTCTCTGTTGAGGCTAAAATCACATAGTTCAACTTGTTCCAATATGGTTTCTACAAGGCATTATACTTTGGCAACAGATGAGGTATTATAATCTGTTTCAGGCTTTACTCTCCATGAGAGCTGCCTGGCCTGGCTGACAACACAGGGACAGGATTTTAGTCCTCTCAACCCCTTCCAAAGAGGCCGTTGTGGTCAAGGAGTAACATCTCCTGGACACCATCAGACCACCTCGGGTCAAATTATTTCCGTGCCCTTGTGCACTGATTAACCTTTTCCATGATATCACTGCTACCATATTATCATGTTGTATATTCTGAGTACTTCATCTTCATCAACCTTTCTATTTCTTCTTCTTCCTCTTCCTTACATCATTTCCACCTTCATCTTATTTTTTCTTCATCTTGCTGCTATTATTAATCCATATTTGTGAAGTAATAATTCTAATCAAAATGACTCTACAGCCATTACAACCAATGGGTGTTTAGTAGGCTTGACAGTGGTTGTGGTTCCAAAAATCATATATATAGCCTAAGTGTTGTGTGTGGAGTATAGCATACATACACCTGCTTCTTTGGGATTTAACTGTAACCGTGAACAAACTCGGCCTGAGTTTGGAGATCAGCACAGTCTGTACTACACTCATACCTGCCACCATGTCCTGATGTCTGAGGCCCTTAGGGGCAAAAGCAGTGCTGGTCCAGAGCTCATGTAAAGGACAGTGAAGAGATTATGCTTTATCTGGAGGCACAGAGTGTACCTGATATATCCTTCCAGGGTACAGTGATATTTTATACGGGTGTGGGGGTGAGAGAGATGAGAGAACAGGCAGATGCAGGAAGCAGAAAATCTATCAGGTCGAGATATTCACTTTAAACAATTTGACAAGGATATGATGTTTTAATGAAGATTAAAACAGGTTTGATTGACTTGGAAATTTTAATGCCTAAGTCAGTAATGGCCATGGTCACAGTGGTGAAAGAGTAAAGAAATAAAGTGATAGAGAGGAGACAATGGAGAAACTAGACAGACTCAACTTAGTTGGAGAATGAGTCACGATGTGGAAGAGCAGGAGCAGAGCTGCGTTTGTGTTCTGGTGGGTCTGTATACAGCCAGGACCATAGTTGGTATTTGCATCTCCATGATGTGATGCTTGATGACCTGAAGAAAATCCTCCATGGAGCCAGAAGTTACCCCTCACGTCCATTTGAGGCGACACCTTGTGCCGTTGGCTTCGACGCTCCTTCTGCCCTTCAGTCCATCTTGTCCTTAGCCCTTTGTTCACTCCCATCTTTCTGCTTTTCTCTTTCTTTTTATTTCTTTCACCAGTCTGAATGCTAGTTTTCTTTCAGCAGAGTGATACATGGTGCCCCACCAGTTGACTGATTGAGGGTCCAAGGATAGAGGTTCTTGTACATTGTACATATTTCTAAAGCCATCTGAAGGAAATTTATGATTTTGGGCTATATAAATAAAAGTGACCTGACTTGATTTAAACACAGACAAAGAATAACATAATGTTCAGTTGATCCTCTGTCATTTTATCCAAGTCATCAGGGCTTTTGTTACATCAAAGTATGCAGAGAGAGGCTTAGCATCTCGTTTCATAGCACTACATAAATCTGTTTGATGACTCAATCAAATGAATCACAGCGGTTGCCGCGTCAAACTTGATGTACTCACTGGATCGTAATGCCGCAGAAAAGTTAGTTATCAGCAAAATGAAAGATGTAAATGAAGTTAATGAATGACGTTTGTTGGTGATCTCATAAACATAAATGAAGACCAATGAGGCTGTTAGATATTACCAGTGTAAAATAAAATGACCTGGAGGGAAATATTTGGCTTAAACCTCCTGAGATAAACGTTTTTTTATGTCAACCTTTGCGTTTTCTTGTTGTTGATTGTCCATTCTGTGACGTATGTGACTCATCTAAAACATCTGAAGACATCTTTAATAAGGTGACTTTCCCAATATAAACAAAGCACTCAGTAATAATGATCAGGACGCCACATCACACAAACTCACAGACCATGATCAATGTTCTATTTACCGCCTGGTTTCAGGCCAAATCAATGCGGACAGGTTCTCTGACCAGACACAGCAGCCGCTTTTGCCTGCTGGAATGAATTTAACCCCCTTGCAATTATATCTCACCGTGATCCTGAAGTCTGCACAGGAGCAGCATATAATGCCCAAATGCTTTGGTGTCTCTGTGTTGGACTATTGATTTAGTGTGTTTCAGGCTCAGGTTTAATGAGGGCTCTCTCAACAATGCAGACACAGCAGTGCCATGTAATAATAGAGCATCTCATGCTAGCCTCCTCAAATGGACCCTTCCTGTCTCACTTTCTTTCTTTCTTTCTTTTCTCCCCAACTCTACCCCCCCTTTCTCATTAATACCTTTCCTTCATCATTTTCTCCTGTAGACAACATCTGAGCATCCATTAGAGGAAGGTTGGAGGAGGGACTCACCCCCACCCCCATCCTTCCCCACCTCTGATCCATTGTCTTCCTGACTGCGGAGATTCAAAGGCACTCCCTTACTCCCAGAGATGAGATACCCATGCTGCAATAACAGCAGAACAAGAGCCTCTCAATTTAGTCGCTCCCTTCACCTACGTTATTAGATTGGATCTGTTTCTCTGGGTTTATTGGCTCTTTGTCTTTCTGCCTGTTTGTTATCTCACTGAGGGTGTGGTTTTATGAATGGTAAGCAATATCCCCTCAGACAAAAAGCAAAGCCCTCAGTATTGTGTAATTACTGTAGTGTAATGAGCCTCTAGATGAATAAGCTTCCAGTTAAACAGCATTTCACAAACCACAGTTCTGCGAAGCATAAGCAAAAACACAGTTGAATACGTTTTCGACTAATTAAAAATAACGACAAGTGTTCCATTTCTGTTGCTTACCTTGCACTTTTCCTGCAAGAGATGTGCCCACTTCTGAGGCTGGCGAGATAAATATTCCACATATTCAAAATATTACTCAAATATATTTATGACAAGGTCTAAAAAGTAGAAAGAAATATACTCTGTTTCTGCTTAAAATAGCAAGGGGCGAATCTGAATTCCTCAGTACTTGGTGTAAGTTATTTGTTAGTCAGGAACTCGGTGGATTTTGCTTACGGTGGAGGTGATGAGGTCCCTGGTAGATTCAGCAGAGGCCTCTGACAGATGCTTTGCAATGCAAATGACATCATTATAACAAAATGTGAGATTATTCTTGGATGTTCGTTGGCACCAGGGAGCTGTATTAAATGGCTTCTAATGTCATTTTATTCTGGTGGGATGCACAAACTACACAAATACACAAAATCTAATAAAGATAATCACCACCGTGTAGGCTTTAAAAAGCTGAAAACATGGTCCAAAACATCAAAGTTATTCACCAACAGATGGCCTTGATATATCTCTTTTCTGAAAGTGTCTTCAGATACTAATTAGAGAACATTAATTGACATTTGGCTTTAAATTGCTTTTGACAGGCAGCACAGAGAAAGCAGGTAGTGGGAAGAGAGAGGCTGTGCAGATGAGTGGATGGTAATTGTGAGCCCGCTCTTTACATCTATGTGTTTGATCACTATACGAGCATTGGAGGCAGGCAGAGGTTGGGTTTCTCTCCACAAGCTGCACTACTTTAGCGTCTATCTCCACTGCTTCTTTCGGCTTGAAAAGTATAGAATCATCTCGTCTCTGCTGTCTGCTGACTGCCTGTGACAGCTGGAGAGAACGTATGGAGAACAGTCGCTGGGGGTACATTATAGATGCTCTCACGCTTCACTGTTTCTTCCATTAAATCTACTCATGAATCAAATTAGCTTTCTTTCCTCATCTGTCACTTTTTTCAAAGCCCACCAAAGACGCTAGCCCACTACTGTGGCCCTGATAAATGCTATGACGGAATGAATAAATTGGCTTTACATAAATGGAGTAAATAATAATAATAGTAATATTTGGGGGGAAAGCACAGCCTAATCAGCATCTACTGTAGCTGCTGGAAAACTCATTAGCATACAGAAATATGCTTTTCCACTTTATTGCGTCCTAATTGTCGATTTCTCTGGCTGGATGGCTGCCTCCCTCTGGATAATGATGCCATACAATCCTCCATATGGGAAGAGTCGGAGAGAGATAGAGAGGAAGACAGGGAGAGAGGGAAGATGCGTGTGTTTGTCAACACGAATTAGAAACAACATTAAAACCACAGACAGGTGAAGTGAATAACATTGATCCTCTTATTACAATGCAACATTCTTCTGGGAAACCTTAGTTCCTGGCATTCATCTGGATTTTTTTTGACATGTGCCACCCACCTAAACACTGTTGCAGACTAAGCACACCACCCATAAGCACCCATAGGTCAGAGCTGTTTTAGCAGCACGAGGGAGACCTACACAACATTAGGCAGATGGTTTTAATGTTGTGGCTGGTCTATGTTTCATGTTTGCATAACATAAATCTTAAGTTTTGTTTTTACTGGCAGTTGATGAATTGGTAAAAAAGTTGGTAGTGTGGAAAAAAAAAGGAAGTGTGGTTAAAGTCTCCTGAGATTACCAAGGAAACATTGAGGTGTTCAGTTTGTGATCTAGCGGTGATGATGCCACATGCTACATCAGCAGCAGGTGATGGTGGGATGTAAACAACAACAATGTCACATGTGAACTCCCTTATTTCTGGTGTTCACAAGCACTGCACTGAGAATACACTGAAGAAATGAAAACTATAAGCTGTTCCTTTACACCTCCCCCAATCATCTTTCATTTGACAGTTGAAAAACAATGTGCATCCAGGCTTGAGTGTGCGAGCCGGAGAGGGAGAGAAGAAATGGAATAAATAAGGTGTTATACCAAAAGGATCGGACATCACAGGTCTGTACTTTGAAGACAGCTACAGAGGGGACTCATCTAAAATTCTTCCAACTTCAAAAGAAATGAAGTAATAAATATATGATAGGTGTCAACTGCGTCAATACTGTATGCTCTTGGACTATAAAGAAAGAAAGTGAGGCTTTAATGTATCTTTTAAACATTTCAGTCTAAAGTCTTTACTTTCAGTCTGTACATCATATCTTGAGTCCCTTTCTTTGTCAAGATGTGTTATATCCAATGTTTAAGCCCAAGTTTTTTGTTTTTTTTTTCACCCACCAATGTTTGCAGTGATGAACCACACTTGCAGCTTAGATTTGTGGCTGTGTCTTCAATGAAGACATAATCATAAGTGGAAATAACTTCACTAAAACAGTAGGAGGATAGTCACCATTTGTATAAGCAACAGCAGTGAACAAAATCAAATGAGGACACTGATGAAAGGACGGTGGAGCACTTGCTAAACTGCCATTGAACCACTGCTTTTACACTCTTCGCTTCACTGCCCTCCTCCTCTGGCCACCGTGTGTCCGCCTGGCTGTCAAACCCTTACCTGGGGTGCTTGGCTTCGATACACAGGCAGCTGGGGTCCTTTGATGGATACTGGTTTAAAGAAATCCAAATCTCTTGCTAAGAGTGAGATAACGTGGGATGATGCAGTTTCTGGCAAATGAAGAGAAAATAATAATTTCATCATGATTTCATTATGTTTGAAGTAGTTGAGGTGCACTTTATCGATCTTTCAAAGACAACTATGCTGCCTTATAATTTAATATTTTAGTCATAAGTCAAGATCAAACACTATTTCTCATTGGTTTTTGATGATCATTCCAAACTTGCTCAACAGCTAATTCACCCACATCTACAGAGGTCATTAATGTGCACATACATGTTTTCCCATCTAAAGGACAGTTTCTGCATTTATTCTTCACTTAACACTGGATTTATTTACAAAACAGAACAATGTGGCAAAAACCTTGGCTCGCACTTTTGGCTTTTAATAATAGGTAATAGGTGATGGTGCAGCTATGCAAGGTGCATTTATATAGATAACAGACTTGAGTACAGACTATGAACCAGTTGAGACACTGAATTCTTGCAATTCTGTACCTGAACCTGACCTCTGACCTCCTCACAGACAGGATGGGTTAAATGAAATGCTTCCACAAGCAGTAATAGATCACCACACAACAAAGGTCATTTTATTCGAATGAAGTCCCAAACAACTGAGCCACCACTGCAGAGTAAATCCTCACTATGTGAAATATCCCTGCTATGAGCCAAGTCAAACAGTAGAGAATATATTGCACCTGTGTATGTCTGCTAATCTGTCAAACAGGTATTAGCATTTAAATAAAGTTTTACAGCCCTGTTGAGGGAGATATTATAGTTGATAGATGTGGCTTATTTTATCAGGCACACAGCAGGAAGGGTGGGCCAATCCTCATCAGGAGAGACATGACTGCCTATTATTAGTGACAGGTTATGTCATTTTGTGTGAATATGTATGTGTGTGCAGGACTGTAATCCATTATGTTGCATGGTAATGAGAGATTTTGAAATAAAACAAGTACCTTCATCATCAAGACACTGCAAGTTGACAAAGGGACTAAGGGAGGTACTATTTAGCATTTGCTGATCAACAATTTGCATATAAAATATATAACTCGTATGATTACAACTGTGTTGTATAACATCAAACATTCATACATTTAAATGTCCGTATATCTGCGTGCGCTACTACTGGGGCTAGCTGGTTAGCATGCTAACTTTGGTAGAAGATAAGAAATGACAGAACTAGAAGCAAAACATTACCATTGCTTTCCATTGCTGGAGACAGCTCTTAGTTATTTAGCAATTAGGCACGGGCCAGTATGAGATTCTGACGGTATGATAACTTCAAGATCAAAATACAGCTCTATCCATGAAGTAATGTTAGTGGGGAAACTAGCTGCTACGTGTTGGTTAGTTAAGTGTTATCTGCCGCATTAGCAAGCCCGTAGTATGTATTCCACCGATGCTAGACATGCTAACTCTCGTAGCTGTTGCATATGTTCATTTCAAGTCACCGTTGCCTTGAATTTGACATAGAGTGGTGGGTGGTGCTGCCGTAGATGCGAAATCAGGTTTGAAGTGTGATGCCGACGCTGAACTCACAACGTTTCCTCTAGACTGGTAAGTAAACAGCTGTTTATGCTAACGCTAGCTACATAGCATTAGCAAAAACATACATGTAGCTCCTTTTATAGTGTGTGTATACAGTCTATGATGTGTACCATTGTTTTCCAGGTGTAACATGGTGTTTGTGTGTGAAACTGCTTACATTTACAAGCTAATAGTGCGTTAGTATTACATGTGTCATGTGCTAATGTTGCCTCAGCAATGAGACTGGATCAACTGATATCTCTTGATCCCACCAAGGGCTTAATATTCCATCTTTCATGTGTGAAGAGAAAAAAAGAACAAAAAGCAATGGAAATAAGGCAAGCGCTATAATATTGAGAGAGTAGCAGAGTAGGGTAAATCCACGGAGACAGAAAACGATAAGAATGGAAAGCTGAAGAGGTTTGAGGCTTAGGCTGGTGGTTGAACTGCTCGAGGAGGAGGCTGTAATGGCTTGCTAATAACTTGGACAAGTTGGTGCTGCTGAAATATGGATAAGACAAGAACAGCCCACTCTAAATCCCATTAGAAAGGCTTGGAAAGGAAGGAACAACAGGATAGGGATGAAATGAGGAATGGTGTAGTATAAAGGGGAGTGTAATTAGAGTGAATTGATAGTGAGAGTAGGGAAAAAAGAGAGTAAAACAGATGCATGCAGTAGAAATAGGGATTACAGGAGGAAAGATGGGTTAAAGGAGGGATAGATAAGGAGAAGATAATGGTACTATAGCAGCTGCTTGTGTGGTAATAACTGGTAAAGAGTTAGTTTACCAAATTCTAATAATATTACATTGATTACATTGATTTTTTAAAAACTAATTCTTACACTTCAGAGGTGCCTTTGACATTACTTGTTATAAATGAGTGAATGCCAGTGATAGTGACAGTGGAGCTGATAATACTGAAGGACCCTGACAGCACTCAAAGGCAGTACAAAACCAGGAGTGTCTGGAAAACCAAAGAAGACCAGTTTGAAGGAAAAGTCTTTTTTTTTTTTTTGTAGGAGAGTGGAAAGTGAATGTTGAGGGAACAGGACCAGTGGATTCTTTATGCATCTATTCCCCACAAATCTGATTAAACAGTACACAACACAAACTTGTGTGCTCTTGGAAAAGGAAAAGAAAATCTTGATTTGAGGGTAAATGACATGCCAATCAACAGATTTGAGCAGATTCTGAGGAATACTGACTTTGTGGATAATTACTGTCAGGAGCCAGGAAATGCTGATAAGCTCTTCAAAATCAGTCCAGTGTTGGATAAAACCTTCCATGCAGCAGTAGACCCTGAAGAAATCAATTGATTAACAGATTATTCCCTTCAAAGGCCACCTGTCTCTCAGGCAGTACATTCTGAGAAACCCTGGGGAGTGAAAGAATGGGTGAGAGCAGTGTACCAGGATTCAGCTGGGCGTGGTCAGGTCAATCGATAGGGAATGGCTGTAAATGTAGTCATGTTCCTCTGTTATGACATAAAGCTGAGGAGTCACAAGGTGTTTTTTGACGATTTCTTTTGTACCATTCCACTCATTCAGGCACCGCAACAACGAGGTATTTATAATACTGGCACATGCAGACTTAACAAGCTCCAGGGAGCACAGCTGAAGCTGAAGAGCGAGAAGCAACTCAAAGACGAGGGAAGAGGGGCTTGTTCTGCTGTCAGCAGTGCTGGAAACATCGCTGTCACATGTTGATCAGACAGTTCAGCGATCCACATGGTTCCTTCCTGCATTGGACAGTCCCCACCAGATTTTGCTCAGGGATGGAGCAAGTAAGAAAAAAACATGCTCAGTATCCAAAGGTCATTTTCTGTAAAGCTGTACAATCAACACATGGGAGGAGTAGATGGATCATGGATCAATGTGTTGCAATGTACTGTATCTCCACAGACACAAGAACAAACGATGGAACACCCGAGTATTGTTTCACTTTTTGGACGTGACCAGTGTGAATGCCTGGCGTCTCCTCATAATGTCCAGGCTGGGAAAGAAGGATCTTCTGCATTTCAAGGCATCTATGGTTCATGCGCCAAGGCTCCCTCCAGATTAACAAAAGAGGAAGATCCAGTGGGACCACACCTCCGTTGAAGCACAGGGCAGTAACCAAGGTACCCCCTGAGGGCAGGGTTGGCCATGGAAAGGCCTGAACAGTTAAAATCCAATGCATTTTCATACTTTTAACATAATACACAGTTCTAGTCATTAGGCAAATACTAATAGTAGAACGCTTAAACACATGTAGTCTTCCAGACTGGACGTGAATAACTTTCTGAAAAATGCTGCGAGGAAGAAAAACAAATAGGGAAAAAAGGGAGGGATAAGGGGAAAAAAGAAGAGGGAAAAACTGTGTGTGTTTGTGTGAAACTGTGTGTGAAAAAGCGGGAGAGAGCAATGCATAAAAGAGCAAATCATGCAAGTTAAAGGGACATCCCTGACTCTGTGCACCGGACTGCATGTTTGTACAAGGTGACTCATTTTCCACTTCAGTGGCAGGTCATGTTCAACACAGCACCCCTACAGGCATGATATAACACACACACACACACACTCACACAAACAAAGTACTAACACACATAGTATACACTCCTAAAAGTCTCTAACAGGCAAACAAGTTTCACAGACAAATACAAAAAAAATAAAAATAGCTGAGTTACTGGGGAAGAAAAGAAAAATGAGTCGTTTTCAAGAAAGCTATTATTTCAGTACTGAGTGTGAGATTGCCTCCAACTGTGATCTATAAGACAAGATCCTGACTGTCTTACTTTGAGATGTGATATCCCCCGAGACATTTATTACCAGTGTGCTGTCACTCGTATATTACAGCAGTTGTTGCCTTATAATGGCTGCAGTTCCAACGGAAGCCTTCAGTGCAGTCATATTTTTATCTACATATTTTACATATTTATATACTTGATGGTTAACAATTGAGTCTTTCCCTCTCTGTCTCTTGAGCTGCTTCCATGTAACACTTGGTGCATGATTATTTATTACGTTTGGTGATCATGATCATGATCATGATGGATACAGGTCAGCATTTATATATATATAGCTGTGCTGTTTATATAATTTCTTCTGCCAGTAAACTGCTTCACAGACAGAAATATCAACTGTGTTCCAGCTCTGTAAACTTGCTCATCGTGACAACAGTGATATCAGGAGACATACTGTCATACAAAAACTGTCATATTGCCACAATCTGGTAAAAATCCAATTCCTTGGACCGGCACTTGTGTCAGCACTGGCATCTGTGTCAGTGGAAAAGCTGCAAAAGTGTTTATGCCTCATCTCCTGTATAACTAATGACTTGAGGTGTATACCTTTTCAGTGGGTGTTCTTTATGTGTAAACAGTGGTGAGCTGGGTGGTGAGAGTGGAGGTGAGGATAGTGGTCACAGCAGACAAAGCACACATGGAGGAAAACACAGAAACCAACAGATATCATATTAAATATTATACTGTTGCAACTACTATTATCTGAAGAAAAGAAGTGGATATAGTATGTACATAGGTTCAAAATCCCAGTGATTACACTTTATATAACTGATCTGCAACAGCAAATATGTTTTGAAAGAAACACAATGCTCTCTGGATGACAATTTCTATTCACAGAATGAAGTATTTTCTGTTAACATAATGATATAATGTATTTGCCAAGTGATACTGAATGTATCACTGAAAATGCTCCTTGTACAATATCTGCTCATGGCAACCACTGTATTGTTGGGGCTTTGCTTAAGCTCACAGAACACTTTGTTAAGGATAAGGAAAACTCATCGTCTCAGTTAAATAGCAAAAAAGTCAGAAGAACTCCAAGGATGAGATGTGTGTATATATACTTTGTTAACATTTAATCTTCTTATAACCACATCCATAGTGCTTTTGTTGCCTTAAACCTAACCACATGCAGGACTCAGGATGCAACCCGGTCTCCTGGAAATTACATTCATACTCTGCCAAACTGTTTTCCCAATCCCATTGAGGTGTTAAAGTAATTGCTGGCTGGATAATGCTCTGGGGGCAATGAATTAAGAAAAGAGGAATGAATGAAGCACAACATTCATTTACGGCTGCAGAGTTGCAGGAGACAGTTCGGGTGCATGGGGTGTACAAAGCAAACAATGTCACACCAGAGACCAGGGTTTGCATCCACAGTCCTGTCTGTGGTCGGGTTTAAGCAACAAAACCACTCTGGTTAAGGATAGAGCAAGATTGTGGCGTTGGCTGAATGTAAATAAAATAATTGTGTCTGAAATCACTGAGGGATTTTTCCTTATCCAAGGAACATAACCATTAAAATGCAATAATGCAGTAGTCACTATAATTGGATATTGCACTGCAGGATCAGATATTTTGGCAGAAAACTAATTTGTTGTCTCTGAATATTGTACAGACAACTTCAGTATAAACATATTAGTCACCAGTTTAGCTGTGTGTTTGATGGCCTGGTCGCCCTTGAAAGTGAGTTTGCTATAACCTCATTGGGATTGTACTGGTTAAATCAAGGTTAAATAAAAAATTGAGGAAAAAACTGTACGTGCAGCACATAGAAGTAGCACTCCTTACACCAGAAAAACATTGCCAGGGAACCTAATCTAGGCAAGCAATTACATTTCACTGCAAACATATAACTGAAAACAAACCAGTTGGATATATGCACTTTTTTGCCAATGTGTGTCTGCATCCCTGCAGCTGCTGCTTCTAGTTTCCCATACCAGAGTTCTGAATCTGCCTCCCCACATTTTATGCACCCATGTTGCACCAGGATAAATAGGCATCATCACTTTCCTATTTAGAAATTCCAACTCTGCTCTCTCCAGACACCAGTCCTGCTGACAACACCAGAAAAAAACAGCTGGGGCACTGTTGTCAGGACAGTAGCCAAGCAAAGGGCCATTAGATTCAAACAGTAAAAAAAGAAAGGAATAAAAAACAGACAACTGTAGCAAATGTTTGGTATAAAAACACATGATAACAATACAAAATTACAGATATCTGACTCTTGCTCTTCTCTCTCTCTCTCTGTATGTGTGTGTCTCTGTATGTGTGTGTTTGTAGAGGTTTTAAATGCTAATTAGACTGAAGGTCTGCAGAGGGAGAGAAAAAAAAGCTGACCAGTTAGCTGTGAATGCACTTATGGCTCTGCCTCATCCCCCTCCAAGTCCATTTAGATTTAGATTGGTTCATTCTACTTTATGTTGGGTGGTTGCACTCATCACAGTAACCCATTGTTGGACATCTAAATAAACATTTGTTATGGGTGGGGGTGACAGTGATTTCGCAGTCGGGAGGTCACAAGGGAAGAATGAGGTGACATTATTTGATAGGCAGACAGGGAGCTATGGGGACAGATGCTTTTGTTGCAGTTGTCAAATAAAAAAAATAGCATAGGGCACATTTGCATCTGCGAGTGTCTGTCACACACTCCAACGACAGCAGACTCATAATTCCAAAACATATGCAAGTGCACACAGTCACACACAGTAATGCCTGTTAAACCACCCACCCACACACACACACACACACACACACACATTAAAACATGCCCAGAGTCAATTTGCTACTCAGTTTGTTCACTTCCTCCTCTGCTTCCTCCACTGTTGTCCTTTCATGTTTCCCTCCCTATGTTGTGCCACAAAAACAACCCAGAATGGGACGTGTGTAAGTGTGTGTATGTGTGTGTTTTTTAGCCAGCATTTAGCCGGTGTAACAAGCCACTAATAATGGACTCTACTCAGGCCTGTCTGACACCATTGTTATTAGCCCCCTCCTCTCAATTACCAGCCACTAGTCACTGGGGTGTATACACTTTGACACACGCACACACACATACATATTCACTCATGCAGGCACAAATGCAAACAGGGCACGTAGACATGAGAAGATGAGAATATTTCAAATGGGAAATTGGGATGGGAGAGTAATCGCTGTCCAACAAAGTCAAATGTGACAAGAAAAACTCACCCTCCACTTTGGCCGTTGAGTGTTATCCAGTGCTGGCTGGCAGGATATATGGGAAATTATGCAAATGAGGTTCAGGCGGCATTTCCAGATGACTGACAGGCTCCCTAACTGGCAATTAGCATGTGTTGGGTTCTCATTGGCCAGAACTGTGTGACTGTCTGGTGACAAGTGAAATGGATATACCCTCCTGGCTCTCAGGCATTTAATCACATCTCTCTATTTGTCTCTGTCCCTCTCTCCCTCTGTGTTTGCCCTCCCCCCACCCCCCACTCTCCCTCTTTCAGTCTTTCTCCATCTCTTCAGTCATCTACCTCTTTGTCATTCTCTCTCTCTGTACACTCCTCTTTTCACCACTTCACAAACAGCTAAAAAGAATACAAATTAAATTTACCTTCAGGAAGCAGCCAGTAACTGTGATGTAGTGGTGAATAAAAAGTGGGTGAACAGTATCTTAAAATAATGCCCCAGTGATTTAGTATTGCACTACCATAAGGTTGTGACATTCACATTTGTCCCAAGATAGCTAGTTATCTTAGCAGAAAGACAACAGCTGAACTGGGGGTTTCCCTCACTGCCAATTTATTCTACAGTACTTTCCAAAGCTCTGTATTCACTAGTCACATGTGAGTACTAGAACATAGTTACTAGAGCCATAAGTTCACTCTGTTGGACGCTTGTCAGAGCAGTATGGTAGCGATTGACAGAAGGAGCTTGGATGCACATGAAGCTTAATCATCAGTACAACAGATTTACAATCATGATCTAATTCTATGATAAAAAGTCAAAGGTACTAGTCAATTATGAATCCCAAGGTGCATTTATGTAATAAGTAACTGAATCCAATTACCAAGCTTAAAATTCTGTTACGTGCTGCTGACACTGCTGAGAAAGCAGATTTTAAAATCTCCCAAAGCTCCTCCAAAGTGACAGAAGACAAATCAGTGTTGTTTCTCTTTACACCAGTGATCTTTGAAATGCCAGCAAACTCCAGTTTGTGGTGCTTACTTTAGTGGCTCCTTGAAGGCCAGGGTTAAGGAAGGGAGTAAGAGAGGTGCACTTTTTGATCATATCAATCCTTTATGTCATTACCAGACTTGCTTAAAATCTTCAAGACCACAGACTCGATTGCCAGTTTATTACAGTACACCTCACGCAGGCAAATGCAACAAGCCTGAAATAAATTCCACCTTCATAAAGGTTATAACGTTCAGTTTTTATTGCAGCTGTTTTAGAGAGTTGATTCAACTTGTAACTTGTAATTTTGGAGGCTGCAGTTTATTAATTTATATGAAGTTTTATTTTGTCCATCTGCTCATATCAATATCATACCCACTCTTGACAGTGTCACCCCCAGGCTGAAATCAAAATAATTAACTTCAGGACAAAAGTAAAATGCTGTATGCTTATTTGCAATAGCATGCTGCTATTCTGCAGGCCAAAACATTCCCTCAGAGCTTATGCATCACGTATAAGTCATCCCATGGTTTAATATCATACATAAATAAATTATTAATCACAACATGACATGACTTATCTGTTCCTACAAACGGTCAAGGGAAGAGGAGTCGAGAGAGAGAAGATGAGGGAGAGAGACACATGGGGAGACACAATCTCTTCCTTTAAATCCCTTCAGATGTGTTGTCTTCTCTGCAGTGAACACATTATTGAGGATTAGCCTGCCTACGGAACACTGGATATTATCAACGGCATCTAACAAGTCCAAATCCTGTTTTTAGCAAGCAAGCCCATTAATTCACTTAGCGTGAGTAATCATCGATTGTTATAGCTGTGCTTCCAGTAGTTTGTTGGGAGCATGCTGCTGTGAGCAAACATCTTAATCAGAGGAACAACACGATGTGCTCTGTGGCCACCATCGTCCTCATCTGTCTTTATGACAATGGAGCAGATTCCATACAGTTATGGCCCCAGGGTGGATTGCAACACACTGAATCTGTTCTGGTGACTGTTTTCAAGTAGAAAATCTGAATTAGCATAATTAGTAATAATCTGGATGAAGTCATATGCAGTGAGAGTGAAGCACCTCTTATAACTAGCTACAGAACAACAGCCCATGCATGATCATTAGGACACTAACCAGTGTATTTGACATGTAAATTATCTCATAATTTTACTAAGCACACAGTTTATCTGCGTGATAAAGTGTTCACTTTACATATTAGCATTATAGAAAGTGAAATATTACAGAGTAAACATGTTTCACGGGTAATTTGATATGCATCTTTATGAAAACTGCTGCAGTCAAAGAGCAGGAAAATAAGATGTTGAAAACCTCCTCTGGCTTTGATTCTACAAAACATCTTCATTTCTCTCAGTGTCTCTCTCTTCCTCTCTTAACCTCCATGGGTCTCTGTCACACAACCACTCTGCACATCACTTCTGCAGTGGAAACTGTTTTAATTTTTGGTTTCCATCTGCCTTCTGGGGGGTAAGCAGCCTAATTTTCACACCAAAGCCCGGGTGCTTAAACTCCCTCTTCTATCAAATCTGTTGAATCTCCTCGGGCGTTTCAGGCAAATCCCCCCACAGCGAGAGCAAACATTTGGGTTGATATGCAGTTCCAAGCCCACCACCCTATGTCTAAGCTTGCACCCTTCCATGTCATTCCAGTGTCACACTCACTTGGAGGAGAAGCCTGACACTCTCCATGAAAATGATCATGTCATGGAACTAAATTGTGAGTATAGTTTTATTATGGTGAAATCAGGACCAAATCAAGTAAGGTTAGCAACTTAAGTACAGCCAAAAAAAAAGAAAGACACCCCTTTCGCCAGCTTTCTTTCTGTCCTCACAGAAACAGAACAATGACCATATTGTAAATAAAGTGTTAAAAACAACTCCCAAAAGCTTCAGCTGATCTGGGTGGTGCTAATGACTTAAGCACCCTGCCTTAATGTACACTATGAGCCCCACTGACATTATCAAAAAAATGAATAAATAAAACAATGAAGTAAGAACTATAATCTTGACAAAGAAAAAGAAAGATAAAAAATGGCTGTATGAGGAGTAACATTTTGCCAACAATGTAATATCATGTTATTTTATTTAAAAGGTCAAATCACTGAAATTACAGGGAAAAAAATGTGTGAGCAGTTTTGCAACTACTGTATAGTGCACCTCACTTTTTTATAGAAACGATTGCAGTAAAGTCTGTGGAATATCCAGGGTAACACAGACACTGTGTCAGGAAAGAAACATCGATTGAACTTTTTAAATGTCATTTTTCAATAGACAAAAACAAACCAGATTTTCCTCTATTATATTGGTGGGAAGGGACACTTATCGGAGACCTCAAAATGAAACCAAAGGTTATGTGATTTTTAGTGATTTGGGTTAACCAGCCCTTTAAGTGTGACTTGATAATCCCTTTTATAAAAATAGATTGATCAGTTGTCGGCACATACAGTATATTCCTTACAGGTGCTTTGGCAACATATTGTTTTCACTCCTGCCAGTAAATTGTGTTTGGTGAATATGTGAGACAAAGAATGGAAATGAGCAAGAGTGTGACCTCATGTCTGACACTGACAGAAAAACACAGGATTGTGAGCTGCGGTGCAGAGAGATTGGCCAAAGCATAAGCCGATTTAGGACTTGTTGAGGTTGGAGATGGACTCGCAGCACTGGCACGTACATATCTGAGAGGGCAGTGCCAGAGCAGATGGAGAAATAAAATGAGATAGAGAAAATCAATCCTATCAGACAGTGGTGATGGTCACGTCATTTCAAATGAGGATCATACTGGGTGCTCTTTCTCTTTTCATTTCATGTTAGTTATGTGCCTCGCTCCCTCTCTCTGTCATATTCATACAGATGTATAAAATATGTGGCAAAAACCTTGTTCTCTTGTGCACTCAAAGGGAGATGATGAAATCACTTTTCATAAAGCTCTCTTCATTATCACGTTATTGTTACCACTTTTTACTGTTTTTGTGCCACTACATCATACATATTACTTTATTTTCTTCAAAGGGATCTGCACGCTTAAGCAGCTCAGAGGAAAGTCTTATATTACTCGTCTTAAAAGTTGGCAATAGGTGTTTTTTTGTTGTTGTTTTTTTTTTGTGGCTTTAAAGGATAAAAGAAATCCTGCAGCTGCATTTGTTAGTCTCCCTGTTCTCCCTCTCTCCCTGAAATGTTTTTACTGTTGTTCTGTCTGACTACAGATTTTTCTACTGTGGCTGCCAGGTCTTCCTTGAAAAAGCAAACCTTGATCTCAGTGGAACTAACCAGGACAAAGATCCATTTAAGCTACAAAGAGAAACCTCACACAGACACGCGACACATACAGCGCATTGTCCCTAAAAAAAAAAATCAGCTGGGTATGTCTCTCCTTTAAACCCAGAGTCACAGTTATTGTATTGATTCATGCACGTGGACACAAATAACTTATAGTGGCGACAGCCTTATTTAACCACCATTTTTCAGTAACCTTTACTGAACTGCTTTTGTTGCCTAAACCTAAACGCACATGGGATCCTGGATGCAAACTCTGTCATGTGCTTCGTCTGCCTGCCATCCACCCCAATTATCTCATCCCTATTCCACTGCCATTAATGCATGTAGAGCTTCATTAATCCAAAAAGTATGTTTCCAGTTTATTTGCATTAATTTGAAAGTTTCACAAAATAAACAAAAAAACTTGTGCTCATGTAGACAAATCAACAGATTAAATTTGGCAACTGTGTGTACTGATTAAAAAAACGACATCTATCAACTACAATATTTTCCTGTAAAACTTTATTTAAATGCTAATTTGTGTCTGACAGATTAACACTGTATACAGCGTAACCTTTAAACAACATGGCCACAATTTGATTGTTTCGAGATAACTCACCATTAAAGTCGTTGCTGCTGGTACATTAAAAGATAAATGGGTGTAAAGACACTGGATTTATCATCATGTGAACTACATGGTTCTCCTCCATCCACTGTCTGCCTGCCTACACTCTTGACAACGCTGCTACAACACACTACACCTATAATGTATTATTTTCTTCAGAAAGGAGACACAGAAAAACGAAACATTAAAAAAAATGTGAAAGACACAGAAAAGAATATCAGGTTGCCCATTACAAATTTATCATAAGTGTCTGTTTTGATCCATCACATGTATCCCATTGTAGTATAAAGCTTTTTGCTGCACTCAGCAACATTCAAAAACAAAACAACACCCAGTAAGTCATCTGACCTAAGATTCTCGACATGGGTGATGAATGGCTGTCAGTTCGTATAAAATCTGTCTGTAGTGCCATTCAAAGTAAATCTGATCTTCTTTAACTGCACGAACAGCACCAGATCTCTTATCCAGTGAGTGTAGGAGGGTAGTGTTTCATCTTTCTGCTTTGGTGCAATCAGCCTTCTGGCAATCGGAGAAGCAATATGAATAGGGTTTAATTTATACTGTGGAGGATTGGTTTCTTCTACTTCAAATGTTGCTGTCTGTGGAGATGGATTTAGAGGAGTCCAAAAATTATGTTGGTAATGTTTATTACTCATAGAACAGGTGACAGGTCCAAATCATGAGAATAAGGGTACCTGTTTTTTCTTTATTTAATTTATATTGCTTAAGTCAAAATACATATTGGCAATGTACTCCTTGGAGAAGTAAAGGCAATGCTGATGACGAGGGAACATTATCTAAGAGTCCCACATGTCATAATCTAACTTGAGCTGTAGGTCTTCTCACCGCTGGCATTTAATAATACATAAAAATGGACAATAAAGACATGCAATTATTCTATCTGGGTCATGGCACCTTTCTCATTTGGGTCTATAGTAAGAATGTTATTCAGAGTAGTATTGTTTGGTGTGTGAGGCTAAATGAATGCAGGCAGGATTATATTCATGTTATAAGTGGCTGAATAAAGTGAAAACACCATCAGTGTAACACCAGTAAAATAAATGTTCCAAGTTTTCAGTTCTTTATAAATGTCAAGCTTTCAGCAGGTCAGCTGGAGAGCAGGTGGTACAAAAGTTGCAAAACCTTTTAAATGGGGAAGGTTTTTTCTTTAGTCAGTTGATAGTCCCCGTATAAATGTTCAAAGTTAGATTTAAAAAACATTCCTTGTGATAGCTTTGCAAAAATGTTTTTCTTTTTTCTTTTTGCATTCTGTCTCAAAGGTTTTAAAAATAAGAGAAAGCACACATAAGAAGATGGGGAAAAGGAGGCCCAAAGGATCCAAGATATAGAGCAGGGCATCGCTGCACTTCTCAGGTTATGGACATTTCCATAAAGTGTGCTTCAGTGCAAAACTTAGTTGCAGGGGATTTGATGACAACAACAAACAAAATATGAAGAATCAGGGCATCATTGCCTTTATCTGCTGTGGAGAAGGAAAAAAATAAAATGGGAAGTTAACCTAAGACTCACAGTCACCTTTTGAATCCACCTGGTCTATTACCACCACCTGGATTTATTAAATAAAGAGGTTTTAATAATGTTAAGATGATGTAAGGTATGTTGATGCCTGCCAGTAAAACAAGAATCAATAAGTGGGTAGAAACAGAGAACTCTAGGTGCGTTTGCTTGTACGTATGTGTATATTCTGACTAAAACAGGTGGAAATTCACTGTTTCTTCATTTTACAGTAACAGCCAGATTGAGACTTTGTGTGTGGAAGTGAACTCTGGCAAATCTGTTTGGTTCTGAGGCATGAAATTTCAGTGTTCAGGTATTTTTAGATGAAAAATGTTTTTCATCCTGCTCCACAGCAGAGTGCAAATGAACTAACAGTGGTAGAGGTTTCTCTAAGAGAGCCTGGAAGTTGGCCCAGCCACTTTTCCACTGCCACACACAGGAAATCAGTGTTACACCACAAAGACACACATGATACGATGAAGAGAAAGTTTAAAAAAGGAATAAAAGGAAGGAAAGGGAGAATGCACTATGGGAGGTGAGAGATGAACTGGTATAGAGGCGGAAGGTACTGAAGCAGTGAAGAGTGGAAGTCTTGTGAAATAAGGCATTGTGGTACAGTGGACGTGTAAGTGCGTATGTGTACAAGAGGTGTGGCGTGTGTGCATGTGAAGTTAGGGGTCATCCCAATCTGTCTGCATCTCAGTTAAATGTCACTCGTTGATGAGCGCCGACGCAGGAGACGTGTCCTTTGTGGCTGTCATTCTGATGTGTCATGCAAAGACCGCAATCTTGTTTACTCATCGACCTATACCTGCCTAGCACTGTGTATGTGTGTAAGCGAGTGTCAGTGTGGTTGAAGCAGTCTTATTTTTTTTCCTCACTTAAAATAAATGGAAAAAATTATGATACTGCTCTTGTAATTCTGTCTGCTGTCATAGAATGCTGGCAACGTCTGAACTACCTTGTGCAGCTTCTCCGAAGTGAACTGAGGTCAGTCGTATTCCCTGCTGACACTGGCGTGTTTCATATATGCAAATACGCAAAAACCGCAAGCTACAGGGGAGAGAGAAGATGTGATGAGGGGCAAGGTCATCATGCTAACCCCAGGGCCTAACTACATATATCAGTCACATACCCATGCTGTCAAGATCAACACCATCATAGAGAAAACAGGTCACACACAAATAAAGATGCAAAGCAAATACTTGTATAGCCATTCACCATTGTGACCTCCACTGCGTTTCCTTTTGCCACTGAATGGACCATTGTACGAAAGTCACTAAAGCACAGTTGTTGCATATAAATGTAAATCTTAGAGGACTGGGTTGCATGCATATATTTCTAACATCTGTGTCCTTGTTAATACATTTCTTTGTGCCGGGGGAACACTGCCACGCTTTGAGCAGTCATCCCAGTCAAAGCAGTTAGGCAAAATAGACACACAGCCTCTGAGGTTGTCATGGTCTTCCCCCTATGGGTCATCAATATATATTTATGTTTGTGCACGTATAAACACCCAGCAGTGTTTTTGTGTGCGTGCATGTGTGTGGAGGACTTCTGTACTGTTTCCCCATGTCTTGATGTGTGTCTGTGTGTTGTCTGTTCTGCACCCAACAGACTTTCCTCAGCAAGACAAGACCCCAGTTATATTATAGGCTTTATTGCAGCCAGGATGATACTGATGGCAATGCTCAAACACTGGTTCCAAAATATTTATGTGCCAAGACATAGTGAGGCAGAACAAGAGCATGCCAAACATGAGCTTGTGAGATTTTAAATGAAGGCCAGAAACTACAAAGTGCAGCTAGGATTTGCTTGAATTCTTTCTTTTTTTCTTGTATTTTCTTTTTCTTTCTTTCTGTTATTTATTTATTTATTTATTTATTTATTTATTTGGAATATGATCTATTTATATTAATTAATTTAGTCCATTCAAATCAATTCAGTCAGAACACACATCTACTTTAAAACCACAGACATATATGTTAATGAATTACATAATAGCTAAGGTAAAAAGACTGAAATTAAGTATACTTCAACTTAAGTTGAACTAAACCAGTTCAAGTTAGAGCTAAATAACTTTCCATAAGAGTCTAGTAATTCAGTATGCACCAATAAACACACCCAGGTTCTTCACAAACAACCACAACATGGTCCTTGAAAGACCCTGCAAACCCTCACAGGTGCATTCAACTATGGCTGATCAGACCTCTGCTTTGATTGCAGTGGAGCTATGCTGCCAATTAAGCAAAAACCAAGGAGAGGTTTAATCAAAGGAAACAAGCAACAACACCTGTCTGGGTGGACTGACTTTTGGTGCTCAGTTGAACAAGTATGAGCTCAACAGAGACTTGTATATGTTTTTAAAACACCGGGTAAATGAGCAGAAATAAAATGAATTCAGATTAAAGGCTGGTGCAGTCCACCTGTTTCCCAATAATAATACAGTATCTGTTGTATCTTCACTACATCTTCTGTTATGTAAAAATGCTGGTCCTATAAGTGACACCTCTCTTACGTCAGAACGTGTGGAGTTGATACACAGTTGGTCTTGCCGGAGAGCGTTTGATATCTTACCTGCATCATCATATGCTGCTCCAACCTGGCCTGTATCTGTTACAGATGTGTCCTTTTCTGTTGCATCTTTCATGAACTACCCAGCCCCTTGTTGACTGTTCATGAGGAACCTGATTTAAAATCCACGTGTTATGTAAAGGAAAGGCTGCTCTCAGCAAGAGCCCACTGTCCCTCTTTGAAATGATAATAGGGCCATGTGAAATAAGGGATGCAGGTAGGGATGGAGTGGGAAATGATGGGAAGGATGGGTAGATTCAGAATGGTGTAGGGATAGAGAAGATAGACGGATGGATGCAGAATGTGAGGATGTATGGATTGGTCGAAAGGGGACAGACACATGGGAGTTAAGGATAAAATGACAGATGGGATGGACTGAATGAAGAAATGAAAAAATTAATGGATGAAGGAGAGGAGGGAGAAGTCATTGGTGGTTGCTAAAGCTAGAGAATGAATATGGGTACAGGACAGGAATAATATATAAAGTGAAGGTATGAGTGAGGGAGGAATGGGTGAAGGAATGGGAAGAGAAGTGATGAGGCACAGTGGCCTGGAGTTGTTTGGGTTGGGTAGGCTGTGGACTTATTTACATCTGCCCTCTCCTCTCTCTTGCTTTTGGAGATAGTGACCGTTTGTGCACCCAAACCTTGAAGGAAGAATAACAATTTTGTTGAATTAGCATATGTTATCACTTAATGCATGGCAGTGCACTCAGCATTTATGAATAAAAACAATTTCTACCAAAGTTAGACATGCAACATCCAGTGCTTTCATCTAATAGCCTGGAGCTATGCCATTGACTAACAAATAAGGGACTGACTTTGTGACTCTCGCAAACTTTATTTAGGCTGTTTTTTTATTCAGTTTGCTTGTATGTCAGATATATTTTAAAATTAGATCTGTAAAACAAACTTTTATCTACATAAAATCACTGTGGTATCTGCCATGTTATTTTATACTAACAGCTTTTCATTGACCTTGTAGCATTTGTTCAATCAAGGTAAAGGACACAAAAGGGTTAACAATCATTTCAGTGATCAGTAAAAGTGGACTTGCCCTGAATATAAGTAGTTTCTGTTGTTGTTGTTGCCTCATATGTAAAGCTATGCAGACACCACAGACCTGGAATTGTCTATTATAATCTCTCTAGTCCAGTTGGACGATGCATGCACAGTTGTTGCATGAACCCCACATAGACAAGTCTGTGCAGACACAACAAACTGTTGGGTATGCAACATCCGCGCAGTCTGGTGTACTCCCTCAGACTGGCATTAGGTCAGCAGATCAGAAAACAATCATAGGACATGGTTTTGGAACTGTCATGTAAAGCACATGAAAAAAATTTATTAACAAAATCTGGTTTATTCTTTGTTGGTTTTAACATACTTTTGAATATGGTGTATTCTTTACCAAAAAAGAGGCCTGCAGGAAAATTCATTGTCTTACACAAACCAGCTCAAAAACAATACTGTTTCAGATGATAGCAAAGGAATATTGAACACAATACATTCAAAAAGGCCATAAACTATAAAACAAAAATAAAATCTCATGCGTCCTTTATTTAATGAGTCCTCTGTGTCTTTGAACTTCTACAAATGTGAGTTCAGTTAGGGTTGCATTATATTTTCAAAACTGATAAGTATTTTTTTGAGATTAAGAGATATTTCCCCCCAAAGACTCTCCACACTGAAAGAAGTGGAGGACTGGCATAAAGAAAAAAAACCCCAAAACATTAAAATGCAGTTTAAGAGTTCTTGAGTTATCACTCCAAAACACTCTGATGCATATGTTCTAAAATAAACACATCATTGTTGAACTGAGAAGAACTTTCTATGCTATTTTCTGAAAGCTACTTTATTATACAGTCTGCTCTGAGTGATGAAGAAGGTCACGAGTGCCTTGATGGGATCCTCAGTATGTTGCCATCTCAGATGAGAGGCTTCGGTTAGAGTGTGAAGGAGCGATGACAGCAGCACTACACGGGTTTATATTTATCTCTATTTGGGCACTTGTACATGCTCATATCTCTCTCTGTGCAGCACTGCAACTTGTTCTTCATGGTTTTTAACAGGTGAGCTGTACCTCTAGCAAACCAAGGTTAAAGCCACCAAGTGGGATATATTCATTTGACAAAAAGAGAAAATGTTTACATCATGTCAGTTTGCAGCCAAAACCATTATCCACAACATTATCCATCCTTTTATTGCCACATTTTAATTTAAAGCTGAAAACACCAAGACACCAGACTATTACATAAAGATGAGAAAATATTGGTAATACACACCAAAATTTAGGCTGCATCTCATGATAAATATTCATTATAAATACTCATTTTTAATCTGTGTCGTAGAAAATGTCAGCTTGTAAGAAACATCTACATCAATTCAGAGTCTGAAATGACATCCATAAATTGCTTATTTTGATATAAGCATATAATGATATAACAAGAGAAAAGCAGAAAATTTAGTTCACTACAAACAGCAAATGTTCAACTGTAATTGAAGTTTCTCTTGATCAACTAATCGATTACTCAGCTAAATGTTTTGACTGTTGTTGGAATCATTAGTGATGTTACGAGGTGTCTACGCAACAGAAATGAAGTGGGCTGAACTGTGTATTTAGCTGACATTTTACTTTATCTATGTGAAGCAGACACTCTTGCTCCCATACATTACTTTTCCCTCCACACACTCACACCTACTTCCAGTAGTGATTTGCATCACCAACACATTCCTAACTACTTTGCATCCATTTTTACCTCAATCCCCCATACCTCTCTCTGCACTCGGAATAAAGGGACTTTTTGCCCTCTAGTTGTGTGTCAGCCTTCAAAATGTGTCTGTGCAATGCAGTCTTAATTATATCGCATTAGCCGCCATATCACGTGTAAAGGCGCCTGAGTAAATGGAGTCACTAAACACATTTGGCCTGCAGCTTTAGTCCTCTGGGTGTTCAGAGTCTGGCTCCTATGCATGACTGTGTCTGTGAATCATTGTGTGACTACATGGAGTTGCATATGAGCGAGTGAGCGCACATACTGTATGAGTGTCACTATGTATGGGTACATCAATACGCATATGTGTAAGTGTGTGTGTGTGTGTGTGTGTGTGTGTGTGTGTGTGTGGCTTTCCTTTTCAAGATGTGATATTTGAACTACATATCCAAGAGCATGCAGTCATATAAATGCATATTACTTTGCTAGAGGGTCTATGTGTTGGTGTGAGTGTGTGTGTGTGTGTGTGTGTGTATAGTATGTCTATCTCTGGCATGTGCACACATATTGTCAGTCTGTTGGCCCATGATGCATACCATTTGATCCACATTTAGCCATCAAACTCATGCAGGCAGTGTCATACAGATGTGTATTCCCCAGGGCTTTTTATCCTTCTCTCCCAATCCTCTGTTACTATGCAGGTCTGTGGCCTGTGCACAGATGTAAACTAAACAGGTCATCTGAAATGTATTCTCCTGCTGTCCTTTGAGATTTAGCCAGCATTTGACAGTGTTAACTGATACGGTTTGTTTCAACGTGTAATCCCTCTCCTGTTAAAATTATCTTTCAAACTGCTGTGTAATCTTCAAGAGGATTATTCTTGTAAAAACAGGATGGCTGCCCTGCTGCCATCTCAACCCCCGCCACCAACTGTCCCACCCTCACACAAAGAGACAGAGATGATGAAGGACATAAATGTTTTATAGAAGTGATGAAGCACTGTTTGTTCCAGCCTTCCTCTGCATTATGTAGTTTTGGGGTGATAAAAAAGAAATACACTTGTGACCCACCTACACTTCATTTGGTTTATTTTCTAGAGTAATACCTGCCAAAGTATCCCTGATGGATAATGTCTGATGTCAAAAGGACATGGCTTAGTTACGGTTCCATCAGGACTGTCATTTCACCAACTGTGCTAATGTCCACCAAGTGCATGACACACAGCTATTTTCCTCATACTGCTACAGTCTGTTTTTACAGGAGCAACTTGCCTCACTGAAAGCCAAAATTCACATCTGAATGTATATACATACCAATTTTCTGATTGACAGTGTTGCATTTTATTTGTTAAAACTACTTTTTTTTGTTGTTTCTGAGTAAGTAGAGAGAGAGAGGAAAGGGTAAAGAGACATAGGCCCTTTTTCAAGCCACCCACGACATCCTCTCCCTACCCACCTCCATTCTATTTTTTGTACATTCATGTGGACCATCCACCACATTAACTCTCCAACAGCGAGTCTATATCCATGCTTACTTACTCACCATGTCCATTGCCTGTGTTGTGATAGTCATGGATCACACTCCGTACAAATGTAAATTCCCATACAAACATTTACTTGTAAACTGCTCAGACTAAGCCAGACATTCAATAATACAGATGTTAACAACTTAAAGGTAATATTGAATTTAGGATCAAATGTATCCTTCTCTAGTCTAGAGAGCGGTAGACGTGTTCATTTGATTATTAAGTGTATACTTACTGCGACTGCTTATAAAAATTAGTTAGAGTGTTTGAGTTAAAAACAAGAAAATATTTACAAAAACCAAAGAAGCTTGGGAGTAAGTTTTATTTTTCTCCATCGGCTTAGGCCTACTGTGGAGTGAATGTAATGAGTCTGCCACTTCACTGCCCACACTGATACTTATGTAGCCTATTATTATATATGCTGTGTATAATATGCTGATATGAAACCATGGTTACTAAAAGTTATGCACACTAAGTGTTTCTGCCTGAGAGAGGGAGGTTCATCCCGAAGCTTGCCGCCGTATTTATACCCTACAACTTAATGAAGGGTGCCTCGTTCAGCTGTGAGTGTGGACACAAACAGTTGTTCTTGTAATTAAATTGCATACAGCCACAAAGTATTTGTAAATAAATAAGCTGCAAATATTAGTCAGTATGCTTGTAAAACACCAAAATTGAAAGTGTGACAGAGACATGACTGAGTTGTGGCACAACCAGGAAATACCACTGCTGCAGCCAGTGGGCAGCCAAAGTAACATACCGCGTGTGTGAAAATGCCACTCCTGTATGTATATTCAAATTACAGGGTTCCTTAGATGTGCAGATAGCTGGTGTGTGCACAGAGCAGTCATAATTTGTAAAATGACTGTGTAATCTCATTGAACATGAAGGGAAATGATGCTTTAATAAGAGTCACAGGGTCAGTCCTCTCGCCTGCAGGCACAGTAAATGAGTCTAGTCTGAAAATCAACTATATTCTCTGGTTTAATTTTGGCATTGGATCTATTCTGTACTGCATTAGTGAATCAGTAAATGCAGTATAAGCACATAGCAAAAGCACGAAACATCTGAAGTCCTCTGAATCATCCCATTAATACCTAATACTCTTGTTAGTGGTGGGAATCAAGAGTTGCTCATGATGCAATAGCTAGTGCTGCAATATTCAAGTGTTTATTTCTCTCTGTATGTACTGGGTGCAGACGTCTAAATCTATCAAATATTTTGAGTTTTCTGGTTTTGGCTGTTGCACGCCTTTGAGGCCATAAGACTGCATAGCACTCTAACATGATATGCCAGTATCGAGTGGAAGTAAAAAGCTGTCTTCTCATCTGCAACTCTAGACAATGTTCGGCCATGATTCTCCTACCCTCTCACACATGCAGGGCACAACAGGAAATTGTCCATATGAGACACATTCTCACCTACTGGAAATGATGGGATTAGGTGAGGGGTGGTTCCTGGATAGAGCGTGCAGGAGGCAGGATAGAAACATCATCTACACACCCATTTGCTCGCTGTGAATTCTCTGGGCAGTGACCAACTCTATTCACACATTGGCCTGATCGGACATAACACAGACTTTATACTACCGAGCTGGCAGGATAACATCCATTTAATGTCTTGTCCAACCGATTCAGACTTTAACAGCTTCTCTGTGTAATGTCTAGACAAGTCTAGGGTTGCAGTGCATGCGTGAAAGCATATATGGCTGGCTGTTAGTTTGGTAAAAGGCGAGAGGCAGGAGAAGGCAAAGGCTTTTGAAGTAGAGTGCATACAGGTCTTTCCTGGAGGCAGCACATACCAGTATAAACTTAATTTGTGCAGAAACTTGCAAAAATACCAGCAGCAAAGATTAATGAATTCATTTTGGGCTAGCACTAACAGTAACACCATAATACATTGTCTATGTTAAGGGTAATATCACAGCACAGACACACTGGACAACAAAGAGTTAAAAAAAAAAACATTTAGTTTGGTGGTTTTGTTAGTTTGGAGTTATGAAATCCAGGTCACCGCAACACAACTCAGCAACTTCTGAAACCTTTTCAATTCATGGAAATCATGTTGAACAGGAAACTTAGCCTGGCAGATAACCACAATTTAAATATATGCAGAAATAACCAACTGAAAAAGACCTGTGACCCATTTTCAAAACCTTATTCTAGTCTATAAATAATGTTTTAGCGTGTGGTAACTGCAGTTTCAGCACAAACTGACCCAGTCACAGAGTCACGGCCTTTTCCACCAGCCAGCCTTCCTTCAGGGCCCAGAGAGAGATTTGTTAAAAATCAGAATGGACGGCTATTCCGAGGGTTTTCTGCTGACAGTCACCTATTGTGACTGTGTGGACGCATTAACATTAAAGGGGAGAAGTATGAATCACCCCTACTGCACTGAAATAAACTCTGTCTCTCACCTTTCACATTCTCGCTGTCTGTCTCTGCCTTCTGAGCTGCTTTTCTCTGTCTACCAGCAAGACTTTTTCTCCCGATTCATTCCCCATCCAATATGCTCAAATTAGTCTTAGTATTTTGTGTTTGCACACAGAGCCCGCCCACTAATTCAAAGTTGAAATTGTACACATATTCATTCATGAATGTTCCCTCATTAGGAGACAGCCATGTACAGTTGTGAATGAACTGTCGTAATATTCTGGCAGCTGTTTACTTGGTTTTCTGCAGTTTATGTTGATTAGTCTCTACTGAGAGACAGACAAACACTCTGGAGGATGTCAATTAATGCTTTTTTTTCCTTCAACACAGACTCCTTAATTAAGCACAGTCGGCCTCTTCAGCGTTGATTTACTATAATAAGAATTGAGATCCTTTTTCCATGAATCCAGAATACCACTAAGTAGTCCTCAGAAATTGCTTGGGTTGCCACCTGCTTTTCTTCTTGTCAAGATAGGCTATGATTAAAACCTCATTCGGAATTGTCAAGTACCTTGTTGGGTGCAGGGGTGCAGCTCCAGATAGTTTAATTTAGAGAACTTGCACTGAGGAATCCAAATACCGGCTCCTTCATATATTTAGTATGACACTAGACAGATCACCGTTTTCATGTTTAGATTTATGATTTGCTGGATTTCATCTAAGCTGTAATTGCTGGCCTTGCTAGAGGTGTGGCTCTGGGGATGGCAAGATCAGTCCACCACTTTGGTCCAAACTGAACTGCTGGATGGATTGCCATGAAATTTTGTAGGTTTATGGTCACCAGACAGTAAGACTTTGTTGATTTTAGTGACCTGATTTTTCTCTCATTAAAAATGAAGTTAACATTTTCACTTCTTAGTTAAATGTCTAAACAATGGATGGATTGCCACAAAATTTTGTACAGGGCAGCAGGTCATCCACTAATCAGATCGGTGGTTCGATCCCTGGCTCCTCCTGTCCGCATGTCGAAGTATCCTTGGGCAAGAATATCATAGTATCTCTAGGATAAACCCAGTGATGCTCTGATTCTTCATCTAAATCTATCTATCTATCTATCTATCTATCTATCTATCTCTTGGTATCTTTTCCTTTCCTACGTCCTCTCCTCCTGCTTCTCTGTCATACCGCTATCATTCATCTCTGAGAGGCGTCAACATCTCCACATTATCTCAGGGCTGTCTGTGCACCAGCTGAGTGATGGATGGAGGGAGCGTTTGTGCTGGTAGATGAGTGGAGGGCTAAGGTCTTCTTTATCTATCCGCTACCTGTCATTCCTTCACATCAGGCCTTTCATATGTTGTTTCTTTCTGCCTTTTTCTCCCTGTTTCCATCCCCCTCTTCCCTCCTGACTTGTATGCTTTCATTATGTTGTGGCAAGGTTAAAAGGTGAGAGTGCTCAGCCCCCTCCATATTGCTTGGCACTACAGTGCGACTAGTCATCGATCTGGCTTTTAAACTGACTCGCAGCCCACCCATGGGTCTGTAACTCTGACACTGAGGAGCCACGTGGGGACTGAGAGATATGGTCAGTGTCCGCAAACTGATGAACTGTCTCAGTACTGTGGCAGCGGCTGTCTGCAGGGAGTTTAGCAAGTGTAGCACCACCATGTCAAGTCCAGTGACATGCCCCTTGACAAATGCCTGTAGAGAGCATGTGAAGTTGTTAGGTTATTATCATTCTTTTGTAGAATAGCTTTCAATTTCATACGTTTCATCAAGAGAGGACAAAGTTTAGTGTGTTAAATCGGAAGTGAAAAAACAAGTACATGAGTAACATATTTATTTCTTCATTTCTTTTAACATCTGCACATGACATACATGCATTCCACATTTGTTGTTTTATCTTATTCGTAGAGTGTGAAAACCTGCAGCCCACTCTGCTTGTGGGGTCCAGCATTTTGGTCCCCACAATACTGGACCCCGTAAGTTTAAATGGCTGTTTAAGGGTTAAGATTTGATTTAAGGGTTAGGGTTAGAATTATGGTCAGGTTAGGGACATGGTCAGGGTTAGAAGCTGTGATGGTTATGGTTATAGGGGGCTACAGAATACTTCTTGTCAGTAGCAGGACCCCACTAAGGTAGGTGCACAAGGGTGTGTGTGTGTGTGTGTATGTGTGTGTGTGTGTGAGAGAGAGACAACTGAATGTGTGTGTGCATGTGTGTGTGAGAGAGAGGTCAAAGAGGGAGAGACATACAGGGAGATGGGGTATTTGAAATTCATGTATTCTGTATTCTATGGTAGTCCATACATACTCAAGGCCTCATGCTCCATGTATACTGTATGTATTGTTTCCATTCAAGTGCAAATGGTTTCTGCTGAGCATAAGGTCGATCCATTATTAGATGTTTACCCTTCAAAATGACAGAAATTCATGTTGGTCTCCATAACTTTCTATAAATATTTGACTAAAAAAAAAAGTTTTACTATCTGCCTACCGCCCACATCAGTGCAATTGTGCGATTCATGGGCAGTGAGCCAGAAACATTTAAAACTACTGCGGGCCAAAAATGTGTAGCAGGTGTCTTTGTGTTACAAGAGCCTGCACATATTGTGTAGGCTTTAAATGTACAAAACATGCAACGCCCCCATCCAATATTTTCTCACCATTTCTCTGCTGTTTTCCTCTCAGCTTTTCATGTTATAACCACTCACCTTTTCCTCTAGCTTTAACATTCATGTTGCTTTGCAGCTCATCATTATCATATAATGTTAAGAAAGCAGTTTGGCACTAAATGGCAAACCAACTTCATTAACATATTCAAAGTGATTTACATGAGTTGGCAAATGTGACTACATACTATAACACTGCAAATTTACCCCTGGCTCTGGCAAGTTGTACACAGTACTACAGTAATGCAAGTGTTCATTACATGAAGAAAAATCTTTAGTTCACATTGAATTTTGCCTTGAGATTAAGCTCAAATGAGCACCCTCTTTCAGGTTTCTGGGCATTGTGGGCAGACAGGCGGAGGATTATTTATAGAAGAGTCAAAGCAGCTGGTTTGCGGCATGCCTGTACTGCTAATGAGGCTTCCAGTGTGAGTCTCTATGTGTGGTTGTGCAGGATTGTAATAGGCTATGTGATTAGGTGTGCCAGTGTATTACCCCTGAGTGTGTTTTTGTCTGCATGTGTATGTGCAAATTATGTCAAAGGAAATTTCACAGAAGACAGTAAAGGTGGAATATGTTACCTGTGTTCTTGAACAAATTGTAAGATGACATTCTGATCAGAAAAAGATAAAATGAGAAGCAAATGTATCAGTGGAAGTCAGTGTGTTTACAGTATGTGTTCATGTCTGTGTGGTTTGAAAGTGGTGGAGCCAGTGTGTCAATATCAGAAGTCACAATGAGTCATTAAAGCTCTTTACTTTGTGGCTTCTAGGACATCTTGGTCACACTGAAAATTTTGACACTGGACGTTTATTCAGCCACGACACACATCAAAGTTTTAAATGCAAATGGTTTTCTCAAAAAAGCAAATGACAAACCAAGAAAAGAGTGTGTGAAACTGGAAAAAAGAGGGCTGGGTGAAATTCTAAAACCGTAGTGATTCTATGCAGATGACTGCACAATTTAAGTGCAAAATGAAAGCTGTAACTGGTGCGCAGCAGATTCTGTCAGGCGAAACCATGACTCAGACTGGCACATGGTATTTTGGAGCTTCCATTCTGGGACAGGTCTCTTTACAATAGTCTCCACGTGTCAAAGTCCTGTATTCTCTGTATCCTCTGTAATGTTTTTGTTAGTGCACTGGAGCATCTGTGTGTGTGAGTACACCTGTGCTTTCATGTGTCTGTCAGTGAATCCCCGTGCCTGCTTGTCATTGTGTCGGTGTGATTCTCTCTGTTCCTCTCTCTGTCCAGCACCTTGTCCAATTACAGCGTCTCCCAGGCTTGTCTCCTCTAAGCCCCCTATTCAATTCCCCTTGGTGTGTCATTTTTATTTCTGTCCTAGATTCACCTTTGTTCTCCACTCTCCTTTAATCGTCTCTAGGTCACACTCAATGTTCTCCTTTTTTTCTCTCTGTCACTCTACCTATAGTACATTCCATTCTGGGACAGGTCTCTTTACAATAGTCTCCATGTCAAAGGTCCTGTATTCTCTATACTCTAATATTTTGTTAGTGCTGGGCATCTGTGCATTACCTGTGCTTTCATGTAGATCATTTTCTTATCAGGTGTGATTCTCTGTTCTCCTCTCTGTCATTGTCCCAATTACAGCGTCTCCCAGGCTTGTCTCCTCAGCCTATTCATTCCCCTTATTTCTATTATGATTCTTTGTTCTCCACTCTCCTTTAATCGTCTCTAGGTCACACTCAATGTTCTCCTTTTTTTCTCTCTGTCACTCTACCCCCTCCCTTTCTACACTTACAGTATGTATTGCATGTAAGTATGACTTAACAGAACCCTCTCATGTCCTTGATTTGCCTGCAGACAATGGGAGAAATAATTTCAGTATATAGATACTTATAACAAAGACTTTAAGAAGAACAGACAGTTAGCCTGGCTCTTTCCAAAACTCATGGGCAGATTTTTGTTACCATTGGACAGAGTCAGACTTTCCTCCTGCTTCCAGTTTTTATGTTAAGGAGAAGCTAATGGGTCTTTGTGATGATGACATATCAGGTGGTCAACAGCCTTGGCCTGAGAAAAACAGAAATGCTGAAAGGGAACACTGCTTAACAACAGACTATCATGTGTAGGTTTGTCATCTTCATCTTATAAACTTCTCCAAAGAGATTTTAAATCATGGACTATATCTGTGCCTCAGCCTGCACTGAAAAACAAGGGAAGGAAGGATAAGACATGGACAGATGGTTGGTGTGGGAAGGTTTGTATGTGTGTGTGTGTAAAGAGATGTTTGCAGTGTGTGCATGTGTGATATAATACTTGTAGAGGTGTTGCTAAGATCGTGAAATGTTGGGGACAGCCCAGAACTCTCTAGATTTTCACATGAAAATTGCTCCAGACTCTATCAGTTGGATTCTACAAAGGCTAAATAAGGTCATCCCACTCTTTTTGTGCTTAGCCCATGTTCCACATCAGTATCACAGGGGGATCAGGCTAGCTAGATCAGTGGTTCTCAAACTGGGAGCTGGCCAGATGTGCATTGGAATCAGGAGTAATTTAAGTGATAATTTACAAAGCTATAATCATGAGTAAAGGTGTGCCTGGGAAATACTTTTTTCATGAATAGTATGCCATGTGACAAAAACATATGAGAAGCTCTTTTTCTGCTTTGCTTTTCATATAAGTAAGTGGCTCTGGGATAATAGGAGCACACCAAGGAGGAATGAGATGTAAGTCATGTTTCATGTTTGACTGGTGGTTTGCAGCACTTTCTTTTAGTTGCCTTCGAAGGACACAAACAAGAATTAGTGCTTATAGAATAAAATGAGCTGATTTTGCCCTCGCACAGATGGTTCAGTGTGCAACCAGATTAGATTAAACATAAAATAAGAATTTTAATCATGAACTTATATTTCTGTGTGTACACTCTGAGAGTTTTACACTGTTGAAACAAAACATACCTGCTTGAGCTGTATGCAGTGAACGATGTGGTGTCTGCATTCTGGAAGAGCTTGTTTTTTATTGTTAACATTGTGGTTCATATTCCTGAAAACAAACCAAATCCCCTGAAATGCTATACCAAATGACAAGGAATTGTGGATCCTCATCAATAAAAAAAACATCAGTCTTTTCAAAGGTCTTGAAAAGTTGACATTTGAATGATGCAAGTTTTTGGCAAGGCCTGGCTGTTTTGGCAGTGGTTGTGGTTCCATTTCCTCTGAGCCCTTAATTTCACATGGAGATTGGATATCATCAAAATTCATCCCCTTTGAGAAATTTTCTCCTGGCAATTTCTCAGTCCATCTCTTTTCATCTCACCATCAAATAGGATAGACAGAGATGGAGTGAAAAGGGAGGAAATGGAGCTAATTTGCGTGGCTCTATCTAGATTTTAGTAGGCAGGAAGAAGAAAAGAATTCAATCATTATAAGAAGATAACCTTTAGACTGCAGCTGTTTGCTTGCAGAGTAATTGTTTCCTTGAAAACTTGCAGAAGCTTCTCCCCTTTGGATTTCAGAATACTTATCAGTTTGATCTTTCAGCTCCAATCTCTGTCCCTCTATCCATCTGTTTCTCGCTTCAATTCATTTATCTCTCATATTTTTCTTCTCTTTTCTCTTCCCCTCTCCCTCCAAAATTCTCACTTTGTCTGTCTCACACCCTCACACATCCCCCCTCTCTCTGCTGTTCAGGCATAATTGGTAGTTTTACAGCATTTCAGTCACAGTAATCACAGCACATATCTGCTCATCTTGTTCTTCTTTCTCCCCTCTCTGCTAACTTTTTACTGTTAATCCCCCATTTGTTCTCTCTCTGTTCTTACTTACTGTTTTCTCTAAGGATTACAACCTCTTCTCCTGCCTTCTGTCTGTCCATTTTGATCTCACCCTGTCTTTCACCCTCTGCTCTCCATCCTCACCCTCTGTTCTCTGTCTTGTTTGATGATGCTTTTGATGGAAGAAGAGTTGGAGGATAAGCTGATGGTTTCCTCTTTCCTGTGAATGCAAATACTTTTATCTATAATGATGAAAGGAAGATAGTGGTACTCTGCCATCAAACACATTACTATTATTTAAACTGATTTGAATACAATAACTGTCATTTGAACATAAGCCTGGTAAGTAGTTTTCCACACAGTGAGGTTTAATAGCAGTCATGGGAAATATATACACAGCATAAAATGGTGTAAGATTGGTGTTTCAGCTGAAGTTTGTTTTTGTGATGCACACATTACAAAAGCACTTTGTGGAAGGTTAGAGAAAATTGTGGTTTTGGTTTTAGTTGCTTAAACATAAAATGTCCTCAAGAAGTATTTTACCCATTAATAAGCATTTAACTCTGTTGACATTAGGAGGCTGTTTTCACATTTGTCTGCTGAAATTTGTTCATGCTCGCCTGAAATTTCAGTTTCAAGACATGCTACAAGTACAAACATGATTTTGTGACAGCACAACTAGTTTTGAAACCAGACTACATCTCTCTTGTGTTAGTTGGTACAGAGAGACAAGAGAGATGTAGAGACTTGAAACCTTCAGTGCACAACCACTGAGAATGGAGGCATCTTGTGTCCAGGTGGTTTGACGTTTTGAAATTTTGAAATGAACAATATTTGCATATTCATAGACTCTGGGTTTTTCAATGAGGGACAATGTGTCGATAAAATTGTATGAATTTTTAACTTGGTAGTTGAACTTTTTGAGGAAAAACTTGCAGGTAATGTGGCTGCATTGGGGCCTGCAACAGTTCGCAACCCATCTTCTTTATCAATCAGTTTTATTTTGCCACTAATGTATCAAAAGACCTCAAGCATATCTAGCACAGAGTCTGTAGTATACATGGGGCAACTATGGCTAAATGGTGATAAGTATTTATAGTTGTGATCCAACTCATCTCCTCCTTAATGTCATCCATTCACCAAATAAATGGCATAACATAACAGTTTTACAGGTTATTGACAGTACGTGACAATATATTACATATCTAAATGTGAAATGCATAATTCTGAGTTATGATGCATTATGATGGGAAGGGCCCGCTTTGACCATCTTTCATTGGGGTTCAGTGCTTTGCCACTCAGAAAAACACATATTAGACACAAACTATTACTGACAGCTATGTATTTTTATGTCTTGAAACATTTATGAATGGGATCTTTTTTAATATGGTTTGCAGTGTGTGCAATGTGAACATATGAACATAAAATAATATATGGTCATTAAAAACCTTTCCTTATTTTGCTGATGAAACATAATCCAATTTAAATTGTGTTTCTTTCCTAACATATTTACTGTTGCAAATTAGTAGAATATAATTTATTAGAGGAAGTATTGCAAAAGTACACCAACAGAAAGCATGACTGATGTTTTCTGATAAACTAAACTAATCTCACTGTTATTACACTTTGCTGCATATTTCATCATCCACTTTGACATTCATCATGAGAGTAATAGAAATCATTTTAAACCAATAGCTTCAAAAGACAATTCTAACAGTGAGTCATTTTCTGAATATGGCACTCAAGTTTTACTGCAGCCTAACACCTCAAGAGGCAGTGAATGCAGGATTCAAAGGGAGATTGTCTGAGCAAAGCGAGATTAGTTTCCAGTCAATTTGTCAGGGAAAAAAAAACGTACAGAAAACAATCAGCCAAACCAGAAGAATTGCACTGTGGGCAATTAATCACTGTTATTTCCTTCCTCTCCACACTTGTGGTTATGTGGTTATTATGTTCTTCCACCCTAAATCCCTCCAGCAATATTACTGTATCACTGGGTCCTTGGTGCATTTCTGTCTTATTTGTGAACATTCCAGAAATGCAAGATAAGTCAATAAAGCCACTACCTGTGAAAAGTGAGATTTAAAAATCCTTAACATGTATGTAATTAATTAAATTTTCACAATATGGGGGGTTTCATTAATCACTATTAAATATGTCATTAACAGTTTAATTGATTTAGAAGAAAAAAAGTAGAAAGAACAGTGCATAGTAGGTTGATATATACAGAGATATCACTACTCTACTAACTTCAAAAATAAGAAAATTATTGATTAATAATAATTCTTCTTATAACTAAAAAGTTATAGCATCCAACCATGTTTACAAGTTTGGGTGCATTACTTTCCTCAGTCCACCTCATATCACCAGCAGACAAGTCCCACCACAGCACAGAGGGGAGTACACTGAGGCCAAATATGAGTAAATTTAGATCGAATCCGATGTCACATTATTAAGCTCCAATTCTGGGGCTGATGTTACGGTGGTGTAGTGGTGGGATTGGGGCTAGGAGAGGCCATGAGGGTGGATGCCTGGATCAGTGCCCTGGCTCAGTGCTAAATCCCAACGCTTATCCCTATCAGTATGGAAGAGATGAGAGCTGGTCTTTAGCCCCCCAGAGAAAGACTGAGAGGTAGAGTGAGAATTAAATGTTTAAATTGGAAATGAACTATTAGTGAACCACTGCCACACAAACGGTTTAAGATACATGCTGATTGAGAATGTGTGGGGAATGGTTGCATAGCAATAGCACATGCTATAGGGGTGAATTTAAGCACCAGCTTGATCTCTGACTCCAGTCCACACTTCACAGTTTCCCTTTCCCACCGTCGGAGGGTTGTGATGGCTTAGTGAGGAGTCATGGAGCCAAGCCCCAAAATGCAGCTTGGGTTTTAAATAGATGGCTAAGGCTATAGACAGCATTCTCTCTACCTGTTTCTGTTGGACTCTCTCATTCTTTCTCAGTATTTTACTCTTTTGCACCGTTTGTCTCAGACTATGTCCCCCTGTTCGTCTGCCCTTCCCTTTCTCTCTTCTCTTCTCATATCTGTCTCATTAGCGGATGTGCCCTGGTTGCCCATGGCAACTTGATGCCATCCTGTGACCCTGTATCTCAGCAGGCCTCCAATCAGAACACCGCAGGTGGCTCGGTTAGCAAAATGGAGGACCATCCCTTTCTTTCACCCCACCTTCTTTTCTTAATTTGTTCCCTCTCCCCATGCCATCACACTCTCCCATTTTTCTCTCTCCTTTCCCTCTTGCTCCAGCCATCCCTCCCTCCTTCATTTCCTGTCCTTCTCCACCCCATCAATTTGCACAATTAAGGGCTGACATTGCCTCTCCTCTAGTGTGCCACTTTTTAATCATTAGGATTTGTAGGATTACAGTAGCTGGCTTCACCTGTTAGCAGGTTCAAATTGTGAGATATTGTCATGATATTAGGCCAATATGCTCCACCAATTCTGCACTCAGAGCCTGCAGTATGTGACACCTCAGCAAAATCAGTCTGGACTGCCCAAATCTAAGTATCATGCAGCTCATTCAGTAAAGCAGCTAGTCTCCACAACATGTTGGAATAAATGAAAAACAGCAGGACTTGTGAGGTCTTAATGCAACAGCAACATAATGAAAATACCAAAGCAGGACATGCAGTAATATGGAGCTGGAGCTATATCTGGGCCATATATCAGTTAAAGCAGCTTTATTCAGCTCGATTCAGGCAAGTTGAGGCCAAAACAAAGTGTGACAGAGACAGATTAAAAGCCGCTTTATCGTCCACGTGGAGTGGAGGACTGCGGAAATCCCATGGTATTATTTTCAGTGATTCCTCACCTGATATCTGATTCCTGTTTTTTTTTTTTTTTTTTTTTTCCTTTAAGGTCTCATTAGTGAAGTAAAGCAGGAACAGGAGGTTCAGAACCACTGATTTAGGGAGATATTGTAGGTCACATTGTGCTATAGGTGGTATATTAGTAGTATAAACAGGTCTTGCTTTAAAACATTCCCATGACAGGAGAATAAAATGACTTTTGTATTTGAATTGTTTTATTCATCCATGAATAAGAGATTCTAATTTCAAGGAAAAATACATGAGCTTGGCTCAAATAATTCAGGTTTGTCAGCATAACTAAACTTGTGCTTACAAGCTTGCTGTTTGTTTGTCCACAAATGTGCAAGTTAATGTTAGTCAGTTAATTTTTTACATGCGTTGTGCATAACTGTCCACTTATTGTTAGCTCTTTTTACTGCTATTGCCTGCCTTGCTTAGCTTAATGTGTGTGTTTCCTTCTGTTGATAATTAATACTGTAGGTTTTGGTTTGATTGGTTGTAAGATATTTCTGATATTCACAAAAATGCGTCATAAAATTGAGTCAACATAAAAACTTCTAAAGTGCACATTTGCAGTTACAGGTAGTATACATTGCAGGGCTATTGTATTGCATTTCATCATAATGCAATATTATACATCAGGGCATATTTTCTAATTTTTCTTGCCACTCAGTATGCACAGAGTGTTCAGAGAGGTCAGGACTGCATGGTCATACTGTCATAGATGAAAGTTGTTGTGTTGTAGTATGGCAATATTATCTTCAGGACCTTTATATCAGATTGTAGTTGACATTACACAAATCAAAATCGAGGACATTTTCAAGAGTCCAGAACCAGTAGTGGGACACTGTCTGATTGACCAGGTCATTGCAAATCCTTGCATTCTTCTTCACCCAGTCACAGATTTTTCCTCATTATGTGGATGCAGTGTTTACTGAAGCAAGCTGCCAGTCTCTGCATCTTCTTTATATCCCCCTCCATCCCACATCCATTCAGTCATTGAGCATACACACATACAGTAAATACAGTTGTTTGAACCAGTGGAAACATTGCCCCACTTCAATTATTTGCATCAAGCTCAACAGAGACACACATGCAGGCACATCTGGCATCTGTGCTGTAGATCAAGCATTGACATTTTCAGGTGATGCTGCTATTTATAAAGGTTTTTTTTTCTGTACTAGATCTTCTTTCTCAACACAGCTGCTAGCTGCATAACCCAAATATGAAGGCCTGTTTGGAACATCCTATGGCACTGATGTTTAGTTGTAGAAAGCCTGTGGATTCATGCTTCTGGGTTTTTTGCTAAATGGCTGGGATTTTACTGGTTCAATCTTTATTGATGTAAGTACAAAAATGCATTTTCCTACTCGTATTTTGAATAAAAACTCTCTAGATGCAGGATTGTGTTCCTATCAGGAAACACACTCTCCCCACATAGTACTTCAGTTAGGTATAATCCTGCAAAGGTTGGACTGTAATAAACCCACATTACACAGCTTAATCTGTTTGAACAGTTGTAAAATGTTGAATGTTGTTGTTGTGCAGTGTCCACTGAGTGAGAGAAGTTGTCAACAGTCACACTTGTGAGGCCAGAGAAGATGATTGAAGGAGGATAAGTACTCTACAGTCAGGCTTTCAAGAGCTGTAGTACAAAAGATTTCTGTTACGAATTTAGATAGTAGTTATGTTGTCTGGCTGATTGTATACTTTTGAATGGGGAAAAAAAATCAATTTGAAGCAAAACAAGTTTTCAGAAATCTTCGTGCACCCATTACACTCTGTCCCCCCTCCCCACACCCCACCCTTCTCTCTCACACAGATACACACACACTGCTGCCTATTTACTTGGGAGCCCCAAACTAAAGACAAAGCCTCTGTCAAGTGGGATTTAACAGCAACATGGGCAGAGTTGGCTGGAACTGCGAATGACATCATTTGGAAGCAGTGTCTCCTCTGCATGAACGGGGGAGTTATAAAAGGAGCTGGAGGAAGACAAGGAGCAGTGTGATATGTTAGACGTTGTCAGTGCGAGTGTTTGTGTCAGAGAGAGAGAGAAAGAGAAGGAGTTTGTGTGTGTTCATATGCCCCGCTGTGCATGATTCTTGTGTGTCTGTGTCTGTAAGACTCTCAACATGAGATAAGCCTGATGGATGTCGTTACAGTTGTCTGGCAGGTTTGTAATCATTATCATTACTGAGAGTGAGAGATAGAGAGAGACAGAGAGAGACAGAGAGAGAGAGAGGAGACAAAGACACCCAGCACATATCCAGGTTGTACACAATATAAACAGCAAAGCAATGTCATCCTTGTCAGAGATCTCACTGTGTTCTGCATACCTATTATATCCTCTATTCATGCTCACACCAGGATCATGCTTGATCTGTCATTCAGTATTGTGTGAACAGTTCTATAGAATGATCCCATGATGCTATACTTTGATAACGCTGTTTAGACAGGTTAATTCTACAGTAACATACTTTCATTTGAGATGAATGAACTTCAATTCAAATTCAGTGCATAAAGTATGATCCTCATCTTTGAGTGTGAAGGAAAGAGACCAACTTGCATGTGCCAGTCCTGCACTGAGTCTTCCTTTGTTCTGTCCCTTTTGGCCTGTCTAGTCTTGTCATTTGCAATTCCACAGAGCCCTAAAATTGTCGCAGTCTTTCTATTAATCTCAGTAAACACTTCCTGGTTGCTCACTGAGCTGTTCCATTACAATGACAAAATCATCACAGCTCAGCCCAGTATTTCAGTCCATCAGTCAATATGCATAGGGGGGAAATATGGTGGAAACGCAAACAGCTGCAGCGTGATAACAAGTTATTGGGCTTTCCCCAAAGAACAGTGTGTCTCAAACTGTATGAGCGAGAGGCCTGGTAAACACTGTGGTAAACTTCTTTTCATCTTTAGAAGATAATGGATAATAATTATACTTCTTTCATATACAACCATTTGCATGAATGCCTCAGTCTGTGTTATTGATCGTGACTCCAACACAAACACTTTCCAGCGCTAATGTTTATAGGGAAATGTTTCTCTTTCTGTTATTTTCCAGTGCACGCTCCACACCACCCACATGTATGAACTCAGCTATACTGGCTTATTGACTCATTGACTGAATTAGTGAATGATGGATGGACAGGTGAGAGGAAGAATCACCCTGAGGTCATCAAGAACAGCAGATGGCAGTGTATATTCCTGATCCACCCTATGAGGCAGTCACTTGTTTTTGGTGCTCGTACACACCGTAACCCACATAAAAGTGCAAAGCAGCACAACCAAGTATCGATTGCCCAGAATAAGAGCTCCCAAAAATATTGATTGCTTGGAAATGTTCCACAATAAAATCACTGCATAATCACAACAGAGTAAGAGAAAACACAATAAGCTTTTTCAGATAGAATTGTGATGAAATAACATTGATTGTCCTTACGTTCAGGTAAAAATTTCGAGACGCAGTGCCCTGTAGGCACACTACATGGGAGTACCTGTTCTCCAGTACCTGGTGAGAAGTTAAGAGGATAATGGAGGTAAGGATGGCAAAGCCTTTCACATGGAAGGGAACTACCAATTCCAACAGTGTCAAGATCCTCAGATAAACTGGCTAAACATCAGCACAAAGTCTAGGCTGAGGATCACAAGGTTAAGTTAGAACATAGCTTGTCTCTAAAGAAGTTTAAACAACAGTGAACAAAAAATTTTTTTTTCTCCCAGATTTTCCCACTAATGACTTTTATTGCTATTAGATTGGGATGAAATATTTATGCGTCTCCCCTGCTGTTATGATTGATGTTAAAATGAAGTGCTGCTGCAGGGAACAAGGCTCATATTGTCTTTGTAAATGCAATTAATATTACAAGACTTGTTTATGAGGGGAAACACAAGCAGGTAGCAGCTTTCCCTACACCTTGTCATACTGTGTGTGTTTTTGGAGTCTGTGCACTGTGCAAACACCATATGGGCAGGATTTTTCAAACCAAAAGAAATTTAGTCAGTCATCCTGGGAACCAATCTAATGAAACAAATGGTTCTGCTGTCATGTGGGCAACCCAGGAGGAATATGCCTCTGACCCATTTTTTGCTACAGACTATTAGTTTAAGAAACTGGGGCATATGGTGTTGGTTGTAGGGTGCAGTTTGTGTTTGGGCTGGGAAAAGGGAACCTGAGTTAAGTAGTTAGAGGCAGATGTGTGTTGTGATATTATGTAGCCTGGAGTGACAGCTCCCTGAGTGAAATCTGCCAACTACGATTCTCTCCCATTTCCTCTCCAAATTACTGTTAATGTTAGAACAAGCCAGAAGGTGTGATTACTGCTATTAGCACACTTCTGCTGCTATAACAAATTATGATAATTTTTTTTCACTTGTGCAGTTCTGGTATCCAAAACATAAATATAAATAATAGAATAAAGCAAGAATAAACCTCTTTGTCTGTAGTAAAAAAAAAAAAAAAAAAGTGGATGTTTGCTATGTTCTTTCCCCACCAATCTCCTTTCTTTAAGATATTCAGACCGGGTTTAAGGGTTGACAAAGGCCATCTTGCCAAAGCTTCACTTGACCTATTTTAATCGCCTCTTGTTGGGCTTAGGCACCATGGTGCCAACACGTGGTGGTCTAAGCTGACCCCTATCATAGAGCACAGGAGGGATTCAACAGAAGAACAGACCAGAGCCCCATTCTCAGTGTCTAAGTCCTTACATTTAATCCCCCAGAGAGGTTGTTTGTGAGCGATATCACTACAAGAGTATAGCAAAAACCCCCTGTGGAGAAAACCAAGTGCAGCGTGTGTTGACAGTGCTTCACTGCTCTCTCTCCCTCCTACTTCTTCTCAGTTTTTCTTTCTCCAACATCAACTTAAAGTCCAATCTAATTTCCCTCTTCTCAAACACAAACACACACACCTCAATTTCCATATCCTGATTATGAATCCTGATGCCTTGCACATATGCACACCTCCATCAATCTACATCCATGTTCCTCGCATGTATCTTTCATGTCTGGCTCATTGCATTCCTGGACCAAAACACACACACACACACACTCATAAGGATGCACATGCATGCACACACACCTGCCAAAATCTGGTAAGTGACATCACTCACTTTTATATGGTCAGCTGAGTCAGCAGCTCCCTCTTTCACTCTGGCATGCGTTCGACCAGAGACCGTCTGTGATTTCCTTTCTCGGTCCAGCTCCACATTAATCATCCTCCTCTCTCATTCCTCTCTGCTCGACCATCTAGGACTGATTCAAACTACTCTTTTAAAATTCAGCCAAAAATACTCGGGGCAACAATATCATGTCTGGAAAGGGCAACTTTACACATGTATTAACACTGCTGATTACATGTAATCTGTAACAAAAACAACAAGACTACAATGATGTAATTGTATTCAGGAGTTTGGGGTTACAGAAAAAACATCTCTCCAGAGCTCAGTGTTTTAATTAAGGACAGTTAAGGAGGGCAGAAGAGTATCAAAAAGGAAGGAATCCTCACAGACCATTGTAAACAATTTAGTTTAAAGTGCACAGGACTGGTATAAGAAACTTTCAGCTCCAGTGAGCGATAGAAAAGTACTCAGACTGCAATTACATGATATTAAAAGTGAGCAAGGATTCATTTCTAGTCCCATTTTTCTCTTTGTTTAATGTGCTATAGAGAGAAGAGAGACTATTACTTGTTGTTTATTGCTCTCCCTCCTTATGCTGTTTACTACTTGGACAGAAGGATTAGGCCTGATCTCAGTTTTCTGTCTTCATCCCCTTGTTCTTAATTCCATTTAAATGCTTGTCTGAACACAAGCCAGGTCGTCCCTATAGCCCACTTTCCATCTCATTTCATTAACATTGTTGCTGCACTCCAGTTAAATCCCTGATGAACAGCAAATAATTGGACGTCCCTGGTGTTTTAGTGGGCTAAGACACACTGCACACTCATGGTGTCATGACTTCTGACCCCTGCTGCATGTTCACCTCCTCTGCCTTCTTGCATCAGTAACACAAAAACACAAGGATGTGCAATCAACATGTGAGAGACTGTTGTTGTGCATTTATGTCCAAAAAGTCTATTTCTTAACAATATGAAAAGAAAGGAATGAGCTCTGTTTCAGCAACTCTGTATATGTTAATCTTAATCTTACACTTCAAAGATTTTGTTATTTTTTGTGTTTTGGATGTTTGTGTTGCTGAGGTTTTGCCTGAGAGTTCAGAAGGTTTATATGCTGTACAGGACCATGTTTTGGATTTTTCAAAATGCTAACCAGCATTATCGAGCTTCCGAAATATCAATACAAAGTGTTTTCCTGCAATATCAGAGAAGCCTGTGGTAAAAAGTACAAACTAAAATTATGGTATGAAATTACACATCAGTGTACCTATTTGGATGGAAAGCAACAAAGTTTTTGTGAATATATGGAAATTAGACACAGTACGTTAAGAAAATAATTGGAAATGCCATTTACGATTTGCATTTAGATGAGCAGATTTTCAATTTGTACTGATATTATTATGATCAGCCCAGTGGGAAATAATAGTGAGGGTGAGAGAGAGAGAGAGAGAGTCAGCACTTCTGACCAAGCAAGGTTCAGTGCAACACAAATAAGATCTTGTTAATTTACTACAATCGAACTTATAGAGACTGCAAGCTAATAATGGCTTTTTTGTGAGTGTCACTGTGAGTTAAAATGGAAGTAAATAAAGTTTCATCAGTGAATGCACAGCTTGTAGCAAAAGCTCAAAGTGCAGTACACTAGCCAAGCCTGTCTATTTAAAGAAAAGAATTTGAACATTAACAGCTCCCCTTTATTACCACTGTTCAGCCATATGCATTTATCTGCATTACAAAAAACATCAGCATTCCCAACATGAAGCTGCAAACTCAGCAGAGAGAAAGAATTTGATATATTCTTGTCAAGGCGATGTCCAAGTCACGCCAAGGAGTTCAACTGAGCGACTGACAAAATCTTTGTTGGTTCTCTCACAAGGAAAACATGGGTGATTTAAGAGATTAGTGAGGGGAGATGCCTGTGGGTTGTTTACTTGACTAAAAGTTGAGTCATTTCAGCAGTCAGCTGAATTCTACCCCGGACATCTTCTGAACACATCTCCTAATCATGCTGTTGTACCTCTAAGATTAAGAGTTTTAAAGTCCTGTTCGACATGACATGAGGATGCGCAAATCAATATTTGGTAAGCCTGTGAGAACTTTTGACTCGTCACTGACTCCTCCTCTCCTCTCCTCTCCTCTCCTCTCCTCTCCTCTCAGGTTCACTGCTTCCAGACTACCCCCTGCTGTGACCTTTCACCTCTGCCTGCCTAATGATCTGACCTCCCCTTTTACGTCCCTCTGTACCATCTCTTCATCCCCCTCTCTTGTCTCCCAGGGGATCACAGGAGTGAGGGCTCAGAGGGAAGAGGGCAGATTGGGTCTGCCCTCTCTGGCTGCTTTTCTCTCTTTCTCTATACTCCCTCTGTCTCTTGGTTATTTCTTTCCTTTTTGCCTCCCTCTATCTTCCTCCACCAAAGAGTCCAATCTAAATAAGCAATGCTGCTCACTCCTTACCCTAATGTGTAGGTTGGGACCTGATGGAGCAGGTTATGTTGGAGGAATACTGATGGCAGCGGAGGGAGAGAACTAAACTAGTCACAGAGAGGCATCTGGCAGATGGACAACAGGGAAAAGGGAAGCAGTCCGTATTTGATTCAAACAGCCAAGTCCCTGATTGTGAAATTGGCTCAGATGCTCCACAGATAGAAGAGAATAAGGCATATTGTCTCTTATTCTAACAACAATTTTCAGATTCATGAGGTTTATTCAATACATCTCATAAATAAGCCTCATAAATGGGAAATTTGTTGTTCATTCCGTTCTTTCTGGCGTGATTTTTAAAGCCACAAATTAAAAGCCAAAGAATTTACAAGCGTTCCTTTAACAACCAGCCTACGTTTGCATCGCAGCGTGATTGCTCCTGATTAAATTGTCTGCGTCAAAGTCACAGTTCGGCCTGGGGGTGGAGTAAACAGCCCTATTAGCTGTTAACAAAGCCTCCCAGATATGAAACCATGCCTGCGTTTGGTGCTAAAGCCAGTGGGAGATTATCCAGACTGCAAATACATGGGCGACTGAGATGCCCTTTGTACCACACAACAGAGGGCATTTCATGGGCAGAGCGCTGATCCCCTTACTGGTGTGCAGCTGAGGCAATGTAATCCCAAATTATTTAACCAGATTACTAGAGCATGAGAAAAAATTCTGCCTTTGAATTATGTATGGGGGGGTTTATGTGGTAAGATATGACTTCCAGTGTCAGTGTGATTATGTCCCTCTAAAGCCAGACACTATTCTGCAATGGGAGTTGGTTTGTCAGTGTTATCAGTATACAGGTGAAGGGCAGGAAAACACATATAAAGAGAGAAAGTTTTCATCTCTGTCTGCAGGGGCTCGTGCAGGTCTTTCAAACAGCACATCAACCCTTCTTAAACCACAAAGAAAGCTCAACAACCTTATCTGAAATGTAACATGACTAAGCCAAAAAAAAAAAAAAAAAAAAAGAACCCAGTTTGGAGTATCATCATTTCTTACTTGGCAGATACCAAACCTTGCCAACAAAGAATATTCTGACATTTTTTAAATTAAAAAACAGATTCACTGCTGCCAGAAAAATAAAAGATTTTTGGCAACAAGGTTCATTCAACCCTGTTCATGTACAGTATGAACCATTACATGCTGTTTGGCAAGAAATGGCACAGCTGGGCTGGATCCAGATGAATTCGCCTGCCAAATAAATGCTTCCACATCCTGAAGAATACAAGTGAAAAATAGTGTTTTATTTCTTCAGAAAACAAAGACAAAAAATTAGTTTACACAAAACACAGTATAATATATTGTGTTTTAACAGGCCTATTGTTCTTACAACAGGCCTGACAACAAAGTTCTACCTTACTCTATGGCACCATTATATTAAGCTTTGTTTATCGCTTAGTTCAGTGTCACTTTTTTCTCTTCAGTTACTAGATACAACTGCTGAACCTTCAGCATTTGATTGAAACACTGCTTTTGACACCTCCAGCTGTGGCCTGGTTGCTCTCACTGAATGGATGTACTCATACTGGCAGCTGACCTACACTTTTACACCGCCTCAGCATACAAATCCAGTGTGAAGAGGAACTGGATCACATGTTAGGAGATGACAGGGATGTCATTCAAAACAAATCAAAGGGCTAAGAACCGTGGAATCGTAATGTTTGAGATTAGCACATGCACAGTCACATTGTTTCTTCTAAGGAGAGGTTAAATCTGTTAAGGATGGTTATAGGACATGGCCAGAAGCTCCAAAACAGCCCTTGCAATTGTTTTGTAAATTGTTGTTTTCAAGGTCACAAATGAAGTTTCACGTTAATTGGAGCTTGTGACATCTGTCTGAATGCATAAAACGTTTTTTCCTGAATGAGCTGAAAGAGTCAGGAATAATCCCTAATGTTCATTGACAATGGTACAAATGCTGCAGTAACTCATTACTTAACTGCACTAGAGTAATCCAATTACAATATGTTGACTGTGACCCTCGCTGAAAGACAGCACAGATATCAGATGGCAGTTACTTAGTGGGTTAAATCATTTTTACTGTGTGACCACTGTCACAAACATGTAGTGTTTTGAGAAATTAATTAATTTTATTATTACAACATTGATTGACAATGATTAATATTATATTAATCAAGTTCTTCATAATCTTGAATTATAAAGGTTATCCCAGAATCTGGGTATGATATTAGGATGATAATTACAACTTGTTGAAAAATATAGCTTTTAATCTCTTTTTCCATTAAATTGAAAGCGTTTCAAAACTCAATCACACTAACTTAACTTTAAGCCAAAAGATTTACATTAGAATGAAAATTGTTCTGTGATCAGTAATGAATCATCTGTAATGGAATACATTTGACAGTAAGCTTCCCAACCCTGCCCTGCCTCTGCTGCCATATTGTCTGGTGATGCAATGATGTCCAAATCTCATCCATCGCCTCTCTCCCTGCGGCAGGCACCTGGCCAGCTATCGACCAGACCTCACTCATGGTTTTTGGGTCACAAGCTGTGACAGGAAAGCGGATGACTCCCCTGTCCTGTATCCAACACTGTGCCACACACACATATATACACACGCATACAGCAGGAAAGACAGAAGATTTGCTGACCACCAGCTCTGTTGCCTTCTTCCTATAGCACTATCTGTCTGAGGCCAGAGAGAGGGAGAGGCAAAGAGAGAGGCAGAGAGAAAGAACAAAGAGAGAGAGGATGGGAGAATGGAGGGAGTAAGGGATGATGAAGGGAATGAAGTAAGAAAAGGAAGAGATAGAGATTAAAAGACAGATGAAGAGAAAACAAAGCCAGTGAAGGCAGGCACAGACAAAGAGAGGCAGAGAAAGAGATAAAGAGACAGAAGAGGAAAGTAATCATCTTAAAGGTCTGAAGGTCTCAGTCAGACTCACTCACTGTCCTGCAGCAAAGATAAATGCAAGAGTTAGCTCCAGCTGTGTGTGCAGGGATGAAAGATGGACACAATTTCAGCACTGACCTCAAGGGGTAAAAATCTGAAACAGCTGAATGTGAATGTAGAAACACGATGATTGTATGGTACTGCAATGTGACTGCCCTGCTGCTCAGCCTCACCTCAGACGTACAGAGGCATCCCGCACACACCTCCTCTGTGTTGTACTTTCTTTGCACTTTGTGGAACTGCTGAGGATTTTTTTTTCTAAATAGGAAACCAACCATTCTGATACATCAAAATGGCAGTCTCAAAGCCTGCCTCACAGTATGTTGCACCTTCCGTAACCCATGTATTTTTTCTCTTCTTTTCTAAAACGTCCAACTGCTACTTGCTTGCAGCAATAAAATATGCAGTGATAATTTATATTCAGGAAGCCATTTATTTTATACATCTGGACTTTTTATCCGCTGACATATATTGGGAATTTTTATTCTGCATTTTTTCAGCACATTGCTGCTGGCAGCTGTCTAGCATGTCTGGACAGAAAACTTGCTCTTGCTCTTCTGCTCTAATTCATGCCCATCCCTGAGCTCAGTTCTACTGCAGGGCTACACTGTACAGGTACACACACGGTGTAATCCCTGGGGCTTGATGGATGAAAGATGACATAACATACATGTATAGTAGTTGGGCATACATGAAACATATTGTGCACAACTATAAGGTATACAAAAACACTATGCATCACCAGCTGTGTGCATTTTATTTTTTCTTGTTCATGCCACAGACCATATGATAGTACACAGAATAGTAGTGGAAATGCCAGCAGTAATAGAACATAATAATATAGCAATGTCACAAAGACATTTTCACATACAAACTTTTTGATATCAGTTGGACTTTAGTTAACTAGCAAAGGCCATGCTTTCGTTTTGTGGTGCATTTTTTTCTTGAGGGTAAAAACTTTGCATCAAACAAAGGCTTATTTCGACCATTTCTTGCACCTATGCCAGTCTTTTAACGTTTCATTCACACTCTTTTCATTGAATAATGTATAAGAGGCAAAAATGGTGTCTTTTCTGTATTTATACAGTAGTTTTATTCATTATTCATGTGTTGATTCATGTGTTAAAGTCATTTCATGCACATGGGCCATGCTGAACTGCAGCAAATCAAAACTGAACTCTGCACAGTACAGCAGAACAGACCTGTCTGTTCCCTTTCAGTGCGTGCACTTTTCCTTCAATTCAAATTCTAGTCTTCATTCTCTGAATATGTTTGGTTACTTCACTGCTTGTAGGTATATTTGCAGAAATGACTGTACATGCCCTTAACTCTGTTTCATTGAGTGATGGTAATTGGCTCACTCCAAGATTATTATTCTAGTCAACTGAAAATCTGCCAGCCCCATATCGCAGAGAACATATGACACAAGTAGTGCTTATGGGTTTTTTTCATCTAAAGAAATGCAATTATAGTTACTCAACTGTTTAATAAGCCTCCTTTAGAAGACTTGAATGGAAAATAACCCTTATTAAATGCCCACAAAAGTAAAAAGAAATGGCTTTAGCTTAAGGCAATGCGAAGTAAAAGTGGATAAAACATTATAGCCAATGGTGCCTGTTTTTCTGATATGTTATGTTGTTTCCCATGGCAACTGTTACTGGAGCTGGATGCTGGAGCAGTGATGCTAGTGTTATTGTTTACACATATGATTGGATTAGGGATGGAAATTTCTAATGTTACTGACATTAAAATGAAATTTATGTAACATATTACATGACCAATCTAAATAGACACTGCAAGAAAAAGATAGAGAAAAATGTGGAGCTGCAAAACAGCAATAGAAAAAGGAAACTAAAACTTTGTTTGCTACAATCTGGTTGCGCGTGGAATATAATGCATTTACATTCATGGTCCAGTCATAACAGTTGCTCATATTTTCATATCTGAAATTGCATCCAGCCCTCACCCCAGTCCAACTGCAGCCACTAAATAGGCTCTCCAGCAAAAACGAAAGTTCAGTGGGATATATCAAAGGTTTCATTTCAACCTCTGGGCTAGGCCATGGCTAATTCAATATCTGACTGAGTTTCATCAAAACGGGCTCCCAGGCAGTCTGAAAAAATAGTTCAACATTTTGGAAAGAACACTTATTCACTTTCTTGCAGAGTTTGATGAGAAAATTGATACCACTCTCATATCTGTCCATTAAATATGAAGCTACAGCCTGGAGACAGTTAGCTTGGCTTAGCATAAAGACAGGGACCAGGGGGCCCTGTCTAAAGGTCCACCCACTATATCTAAAGTTCAGTAATTAATAAGTTATTGTTTGTTTGTTTAACCAATACAAATAATCGAAGTGGAGAAATGACAAGTTTTGGTTTTATGGAAATATGTGCTGGACTATTTCTTGGCTAGGTGCAGTGATCTTCTGGCTTCTCCTCGTCACTTTAAGGTTGCCAGGCAACAAGGCAAGACAAATGGAGACAAGTACAACCTGTTGTAATTTTTTAACTTTAGGTTTTGTAGGACTTATGTAAGGAATATGTAAGGTGTTAATTGCTCTGCTTAGATGTATTTCTTAACTTTGGACAGAGCCACCGTAGCCCCTAATTTGCAGTCTTAAAAGGTGCTACATGTAAGTTTTTGAAATAGCTACATAGCTAAAGTTAGCATTAACAGCTAAGAGCTTTAGCCATCGCTGTGTTAGCGCCACTTCTTCACCCTGTCATGATGGACTGAGGGCAGACTGGATGTTAGTTACTCACTATCACAAAGTGACATTACTAGACGAGATAAGCCAGTAAAAGAAAAGAAGTGATAGTGATAGAAACAAAATCAGAGAGTTTGGCTGCAGACAGCTCTTGGCGAGTAAAAGAATGAAGCTTGATACTGAACTTGCAAAGTTTCCTGTAGACTGATGCATAAACAGCTGTTAATGCTAATGCTGGCTATGAAGAGATGGCAAAAAACCGAACATATCGCACTTTTAAACTAAACTGCCTTGTGGCTATAGCAGGAGTGGGCGTGGCATCCATAATCTCCGATAACATTTGGCAAGAAAGTGAAAAATGTCCTAAAATGTCCATCTGTTCCTCTAGCAAAGCCTAATTTTTGATTATTTTGTAATAGTTTGACTGTATTTGGCTAGATAAAAATAATATAAAAAGTAAAAGTTTGGGAAGCAGCCCACTGTACGTGACTCAGCTGTTTCTGCTGATATGACTTCCTTGGCTAATAACCCTTTTGATGTAGTTTTTCTACCTACTACATTGACCGCAGGCACCATCACTCGCTATCCCGCCCATAAGCGTCACTGATTCAAATTGCAGCCGAAGCAGAGAGGGGGAGAAAGACGCGAGCCAGGCTGAGCAGCAGCACACTCTCTCACACACACTCAGAGCAGAGGCAGTGAGAGGAGCACAGAGCGAGTGAGAGGCTGGGGATCCTTCAGTGGTTTTTCACTTGCATGAACACATCCGTGTATACCCCCCACAGGATCTAAAGATGTGGACAGAGGTCGGAAAGCTCGTGCTATTACATTTGTTACTCATGGAGCTCCATTGCGCTAAAGGTAAGACACTTATCTCAGCGAAGGGGGTGAATTTGCATCGTATCACGGACGGCAGCACTTTAGGGATCGGAGCCTACTGAGAGAAACGACCTGTCTCTCAATGGGGTCCGCGTCCTCGTAACTGCTGCACTAATGTGCTTTTTAAAGACTTTGTGTCGCTACATGCATGCAACGGCTCACACCTGGATGTCCACTTTTGCCCGGGCTATGAATGCTATCACAGGTGACATTAGGTGACAATACGCGGAAGAAAAGATAGCACAACCCAACACGTGTCCAAATGCAGTACGCCGATATTACAGCGGCTGTTTGTAGTGATATGGACATAAAGTGCAGGTTGCAATAACCTGCGTTTGGTTATTAGCAGCTGCAGTTTAATAAGGCGTAAACAGATTTGCCTTAAGAGATCTTTGTGTTTAAGTGCCAGCAGGACACTGGTTTTAGGCAGCCGTGGTAGCATTAAAGGTAATCTCTTGATACATAAACAACAGGCAAGCTTATTATAAGCATAATGCAAAAGTATAAGTCATATTTTAACAGGGTTGGATTTGAGAAATCACATGAATTAACCAGTGATTACAGCAGCACTGCAAAAGGAGGACGCCTATCTATTGGGTGATTTAGAGACTATAGCACTTAACAACCTCCCAATACCCAGGCAAAAAAATAAATAAAAAAAATGTTTGCAAACAACAGTCTCCTGGGCAGTATGTGATCCATTTCAGTGCTGTTTAAAACGTGGAGATAGATACAGTATATCAGTTAACCTCCAAAATTGAAGAAGCACAGCAGTGTAAACAGTGTTTGTGGTTGAACCCTCTTATGCTACAGGCTGGTCTTGATCAAGTGCTTATACAGCCTCTTTCCTGTAAATGACTATAATTTCCCCACTGTGTATCCATGGCTCTTTATTGCAGTTTATGAATCTCAACTGTCAAATCCTGTTACTCTGATATATATTTTCCTTCAGAATCTATCACCATTGCTTCTGATTACTGGTTCTTTTCTGACAACACAGGAACTCATACGGAGTCAGAGTGTGAAACCGGGCAGTTTCAGTGCAAGAACGGACGGTGCATCCCGACCCTGTGGAGATGTGACGATGATGATGATTGCTCAGACAGCAGCGACGAGGAGAACTGTCGTAAGTAGCCCTGAGTCTGTTACACTGGCAGATAAACATCATCTCTTTGTTTGCTTCTCCATGGACCTTGAATATACCTGCCATCGTGCATGTTGCAAACAGAAGACTTAATCTAGTACAAGGATTCCCAAACATGTGAGGGATCTGTGAGTCTACTAGCATTTGGTGCCAGACCATTACTTGGTGAGATTATGCATTCTGCCTTGATATGAGCTGGCACATATCTGGATAACAGTATATGCTGTAGACAACTGATTATATCCAAGTTGTAACTTTTGGATGAATTAAGTTACACAGAGAATAAGCTTCTTATCATTTTGCTTTGGGCCCCTCTGGAATCTCCCTTTCAGCTGTTAGTCAATGCAAGATCTGCTGATTCTGGACCATTGGTCAGGTCACATGGCCACAGGAATTTTACAAATTTCTTAATAATTTCACTTCATTAGCAAACCTCTGACACAAGCAGAGCTGCTGCCCCGCTGGGTCACAGCAGGGCCATTTCATGATATTATTATTATTATTATCCATATCTTGCTGTGGGCTGTGTCATCATGTCAGTACTGTTATCAGTGAGACAGTTCACCCTGCTGTACTGTCTGCTAATGTTTTGGATATATAATGGCTTCACAGATCGTCGTATCTGAAATAGGGTGATAAAATTGCTGTGTTAGGTGTCATGACATCTCAGTGCTGTGTAATGCAGCATGCTCTAATGCAAATACCGTGGCTCTTAGGTATGGCTGATCACAAATTGGCTGCTTTTCTGTTCTCCAAGACACTTCTGCTTCTGTGGGCACTGGGTTTATAACTGGAGTTACAGAATACAGAACTGCATATACAATACTTGGCAATCAACCATTGTATTACATCCCTCAGGAAAGTGTGAAAAAGACCAGTAGTATGCGATTCTGGTTTAAGTGCCTCGGACTATGTCCCACTCAGGAAATTGCTCAGACAACCAGCTGAGTAATCATCGCTTATAAATTTGTCACGGTACTAATTGCTTGAATGGTTATATCAGTGGCCAATTGATTCATCACTTATCTTGGGGACCAGCACACCAAACCCATGATTCTCTCATCTCATACGCCCACCGTGGCAGTGGCCGCCGATATCTTGGGAGTTCCCTGCATGAATGTCGTGACATTTACAAGTGCGTCTCATTGACTGGAGAAACTGATTGGTATTATTGGACATTTAGTGGGCAATGCTTGGTGGAAGTGGAATTAGATTTTAATTAGCTCCCCTAACAGGTGTTGTTTACTTTGTTGTTTGGTATAGATGTCGCGTGTACTGAATGTGAAAATGCTACAAGGTGACAGACTCTTGTTGTAACTGAGCCACAATGTCTGTGGCAGAAATTTGCTCTGCCTCTTTCTTCTTTCTTCATTCTTTTTGCTACATATCCTGTAAGCTTCAGATGTGGTTATACTTTCCTCTTGGGTTTCTCTGTCACTCCCCCATTGTCTTCCACACTCTGTCTCTACCTTTATGTACTTTTTCCCTCCTGCTGTGCCTTATAGTCTCTTCCGTCCCTTGCTCCCTCTCTCCCTTCGTTGTACCCACCTTGCGCTCTCTATTCTTTGAGTGCTTCAGCTCTCAGCCTGTGTTGGAAGTTGGGTGCTTCCTTCTAAAAAGCTGTCTCACTTCCTCAGCATTGTAGAACCCACTAAGGGGCTTTCCTCCCCCCATTTTTTAAATCTCTTGTGGACACCTTGGCAGTTCGAATGCCAGAGAGGCTATGCCCACTTGTCTCACACCCACAAAGAGCATCAGCTGACAGGTTGGTTGGAGATAAATCCAACAGCGTGACTCTGGTTGCCGGAGCGATGCTCAGTGGCTGGCAGCGTGCCAGCCCTTCGAGCATATGCCAGCACTACCGCTGTGCCCCCTCCCTAAAACCCAATATCACCAGCAAAGCTCAGTGGGGAGAGGGAGGAGGTTGAGGAGGAGAAGGAGGAGGAGAAGAGATGGGACAGATTTGATTGAGAGGAACAGGACGGTGTAGAGCAGAGATGATGAAAATAGGAGCAAAGCAATTTGGAGGAATTGGGGGGTGGGGGTGGGGGTGGAGAGAGGAGATAATTACGAGGGTGAAGTTAGCTTAGCAAATGCAAAAAAAAACTAGTCTCACTCTTGGTGATATTTTTTAAATAGGCTGTACATCAGATGATTGACATAGCTCTCTTGGCTGTCATTGGTCTTCACTTCTGACTTTCAAGATGAAACTACATAATGAAAGACTAGAAAATGTTAACGGTCAAATGTCTCTTCATTAGGGCCAGATGATAAGATCTAATATCTGTATCTGTCTTTTAATATGTCAGTGTATTTTTTGTCCTTTTCTTGTGTTGTATTACTTGTGATGCTTGTTCGAATTAATTGCAATGTGTGAATTGGACTTCTCTGTGGTTAAAGTTTAAACTCTTAAGAACTTTTAAGGATTTCAAGTGTACACCACAAAGCACAAGACCTATAAACACCTACATCATTAAGTCTTCTTGTTATTTTGACTCATGTGATTCCCCTGCAGTCTGTAGGCAATAATGTGTACGTAAATACACCTGGAACGATTCTGTCACACAGTACACATCCCAGCCAGGTATGCAGGTGTGTTTATGCATGAGCTACAGTGTCTGTGTGTGTGCCATCAGTCAGTAGGCGCATCACCCATCTCTTTGTACACATGCAGGTCTCTCACAGCAGGGATTACCTCTGTAGCATTCTCCCACTAGCTGCTATATTCAAATAAGTCTTGCTAGATTGGGTTGTCTTTTGTGCCTTGTCTCTCCTTTCTTTCATTCTCTCTTCTTCCTCCTCCTCCTGCTTCTCTCCTCCCCTCTCTTCTCCTTCATTTTCAACATGCCTCTTGGTAGATTCAGCTCTTGTTGCCCTGGGAGACGGTAAAGTGGTGGTGGGGTTTTTTTGTGCATGTGTGTGCCATCTTTGTAGTGAACACAACACTCATGCACATGTGTATGCGTACACATGGCAACTCTCCACCTCTGCACAGCTCTGTATGACCTATATTTCGGTTGTGGAATATACAGAAAAAAGGCCTTATCATTTTTACAGTGGATTTAAGTGGATTTAAACATGCCTAATCCAAAGTGCCACTGTAAAATCATCTCATATCTGAACCTCGTGTTAGCTTTCAATGCCCCCCTCCCCTCCACATTGCTGTATAGTAGTCTCCTCCAAATGGCCTTGGTCACACTGCACTACAAAAACAATGTCTGTGTGATTATCTTGAAATCAGTTGCGATCATAAGTGGTGCAACAAATACTCCGTTAATCAAAGAGTTGATCAATGGAAAATTAACTGCCATTAGTTTTGATGGTTGTTTAAGTCATTTGTCAAGCAAAAATGCCAAACATTTGCTGGTTACAGCTTCTTAAATCTGAGGATTTTCTGCTTTTCTGTCTTTTATATAATTGTTTATTGAATATCTCTAGATTTTGTGTCATTGGTTAGATAAAACAAGCAATATAAAGATGTCACCTTGGACTCAATTTCCGATACTTGTAGACATATAAGTGTTAGTTGTGGCCCTAGTAATGATTCACATGGTGATAAACACATGATAAGTTAAAGGATAGGAGCAGATTCCAGATTCTAAACCCCCGATGAACCCTGAAAACCTAGTGTTTCATAACAGTTACAGATAGGGGATGGAAAGAGAATACATAAGGGTGGGAAGAAAGTTTTTGTTGTGTTATGTGTGTGTGTGTGTGTGTGTGTGTGTGTGTGTGTGTGTGTGTGTCACAGCAGGACAATGAGTCTGAGAAGGTCTGAGAAGGGGAGCCGTCTCCTTTGCAGTCTGAGACCAGCTTCCCATAGAGGAGACATCACAACACATTTCACGCCACTGCTGTGTGTGTGTGTGTCTTTTTATCACGCACACACAGACACACACACACACACACACACACACACACACACACACACACACACAACACTGTAATAAGAGACAGGCAGGAAGCATTGTACTGCTAGGCTCACAGAAACACATTTTGGTCACCTGCTGACACACACACACTGAGATGTGGCACAGCTGGGGTCAGACTTTTAATGGGAGTATGAGGTCAAGGGGACCAGTGGCTTAATCAATTACATACAAACACACACATACAAACACACAATGAGTATGTAGGAGCTGAACTGTGTGGCACCACATGCATAGATTAAAACGAGAGACACCACTGCTTCTGCAAGAACAACAACCACACACACAAAGATTTGAACTGAGGGTCAATGCCAGCATTCATCATATTAGTGCTGAGTGCAGTTTCTGAACAGGTATATTTTCTATTTTCGCTCATCTAAAAACCTAAGCGTAGACGTACACCTTCGTTCAGTGCACCCACACACACACACCCCACTCCATCATTTGGTTTTCCGGACTAAGGACATGGGGTGTGCGATCTCTGTGAATAGTGTAAGCAGCTGCAGTGCCTAGTCTCCAGAGAATGAGAACCACTGCTGTGTTCTGTGACTACTGAGGCACTGTGGGACACGCTTTGTATGTGGATGTGTGTGTGTGTGTGTGTGTGTGTGCTTCATCTGGTTGGCTTTGTGTGTGGAGAGAACGCATTTCATAAACAGATGACAGCACATCAACACACATAAGTCACTGAAAAGAAAAAGCAGTTGTTCTGAAACTGGCTGGTTGGTCAACTGGCCAGTTAAAGGACAGTTCTGTATTCATATAATTTTGGTTTTAAACATTATTTCAATATTATTCCAGTTTTTCTGCGCAATGAGGAAAGATTTAAAATGTGCTATTTTTTGGTTAACCATGAATGCTTTCATGTCTGTAATGCATAAAGAAATTTAAGTCATGACAACCTAAGCACAAACCATACAAGTGTCAATGATTATTTTCCTCAGTACCCTATGCTAAGACTTCAACTTACGTATGTTGAACTTCTGGCAGCCCTGTAGCTAAATGCTGGGGCAGTATGTGGACACATACACACCAATAAATTAAAACAAACAACACATCTCTGTGTTAATAAAACATTGAGCTTCTTATTGGAGATGATACTCTCTGGCCCTCTGTTGCTCTGTTGACACATTAAAAGGTAAGTCTGCCAGCTGCCCAGATCTCCCTGAAACATGATGTATTCCTTGAAGATTGAATATTAAACATAATCAAGCAGACAAGTTGTCACATGCAGCACTGCTATCCTGACAGACGACAAGCCCAGAATGTGCCAGGGCGCCACCTTTGTCAGACACTGTATCATGCTCTACAAGCTAACAATACCTGGTGTGCTGAATAGGTGTTGGGTGCAGCGGTGCAAAACAGCAGCAGGGTAATTTTAGCTGAGGTCAGTGCTGGCCTGAGGCATCTGCTCTCGCTCTCTTTCTTTCTCTTCCACCCTTTCCCTGTGTGTCCATTTATTGTTCTGTCTGTCCTGCTCATTTTTGCCCACTGTCTACCTCTCGCTGTCTCTTTCTGCATCTGTTACCCCTCTCTGTCTCTCAGTCTGCCTCTCTCTCGGTTTGAAGTAATGCCTTTGTATTTAGCAAAGTGCTGAGATGTACAAACTCATGAGAGGAAGCTAAGGCATGATCAGAGTGTGAGAGAGAGAAAGTGAGACTGTGCCGTCCACATCTAAGAGTGGCTCTTAACCAATGGAAGAGTGTCCTGCGGGTGAGACTGCACCGTGAGAAGTGTGGCACAGTATAGAAAGCAAAGATAGTGGAAGAACTAGTGAGTTTGCATCAGCCTGGGAAGGCTCGTTTCTTTCTCTCGTATTACAGGATAGAGTGGCAGGAAAACAGACGTCCCCATTGTTTTTCCTCAAGTTCTTTCCATCTCCTCATTGTGTCTTTCGAAAATAAGTACAGATGAGGAATCCAAATCTAATCAGTTTTGGTGGAAATTACAAAATACTGGTTAAAAGCATAATGAAAGTGGAGGAGCTGAGGGCACTTTGGGCCATGGCAAGTTCCGGATTGGATTGCCACATCAAGAGTATTCGAGGAGTGTTGATTTTTCCAAGCAACCCGGAATGCATGAAACTTCCGCCGAAGTAAGTGCCACTGAAAGATGCAGGTTTATTTCTTTTATTATTGTTGGTTGCGCGAGAAATTAATTGGACTTACATCACCAAGCAGATGAAACATAATCACAAACAAGTGCTGCCTTGTGGCCCCATGGATGTGCATGTAGTAATAAGCAAACTGTTTGCTAGCATTTCTGTTTGCGATGGTCGCATGTCAAATTTATGTGGTGATGATATGTCAATGTTGTGTTTACAGCTTGCTGTACTGCTTGAAAGTAGCCACAAAAAAAAAAAACAATTTGCTGTGTTTAGTATTTATTTGTAGATGAATGCTTTTTGGTGGGTAAGTAGCTCGAAACTAGAATGGCAATTCAGGTAGAACCCATATATCCACCAAGGCTGTAAACATTCTACACATCTGTTCAGATTCATACTGGAGCCCCTTTAACCAGATCCATACCAAAATGGAATTGATGCGTTTTCCTGGCCTGTGCTCTGATCACTCAATTTCGTTTGGTGCAATTGTTTTGTATTTTTTGGATAATCCCAAGCTGACAAACAGAAACAAAACAAACATTGGGTGAAACATTGATTTCCCTTCCTGAGGTGATAATTGCTCTTCAATCACTGGCCATGTGTATTGAAACATATGAATGTCAAAGAAAAACTTTTAAATGACAGGAGAAACTGCTTAACATTGGGACCTGCTCATTACTCATCTATTTTCTCGTGTACACACAAGGTGAGAGTACAGCTGACAGATGGTGAGGGCCTGCAGCATAGTCCTAGTGTCACAGACAGTCAAGGTGTTCTTTTTAATATAAAAAAGTAGTGTTCATGGCTTCTAAGCCTGTACCTGCAGAAGAATGGCTGACCTTGAGTTATGTCACAATCGTGTTTGGCCTGATGAATGTTGCAACAAAGTAATAGAAGGTTATCATTATTATTCACAGAAATATCTTTTGTGAATGGAGAAGGAAGAAGGAGGTGAAATCATGTTGCCGGAGGAAGAACAGAAACTTTGTTTGCCAAAGAAAAGAGCTGCTGACAGTCTGAAAGTGATACTTTTGGAGGAGTGAGTCTTTGTTTTGGTACTTTGTTAATTCTTGTTCTTCCTCTCTGTTCTCATTATCTCTCTCTTTCTGTATATGTATTCAGTCCTCCTCTGTCTTTACTGTCAATTAGCTACTGCTTTCGACAGAGATTTCACGGTGTTTGTCTGCACTGCTCTGTTGTAAAGTCACTTATTGCTCAAAGTCAAACTCCCATAACACTACAATCCTATTTCCCCACGGTGTGCATGTGTGTATGTTAGCTATGTCTCATTCTCGTGTGTCTCTTCTTTGTGCCTGTGTTGTTGTGTTGTGCTGTTGTTATCTCCCCAACTCCAGCGGTGTCTGACAGGGTATCATGGCATTAATCCTGCTCAGATTAACCGCACGTCTTCATGTGCCCATTTTATTATTTACATCATATAATCCTGTTTTTTTCACCTTACGCCTGTCGCCTGGTATGCAGGCAGAGAGCTATGATAAAATGACAACTAAGAATGCTGATGGTAACAAACAGCACACCAGTCTGCTGGGCTGACACTGAGATAGGGCCTTGAGTGCTGTATGTCAAAAGTTTTCATGAGAAGTTTTACATGGAGGTTACAAAGTGAGGAAAGAGAGTTTAGTCTGGCTTCCTCTTTCTGACATATTGCCTCAAATTCCTTACCTGCTTTCCATATCTCTCAGTCTTTCTGTTCTGCTTCATTTTGTCTTTATACTTTCTTTTCTTTTGTACCTGTCTTCACCTGTTGCTCTAAATTCTACTCTTTTGTATTGTCTGCCATTGTTCTCCCTTCCTCCTTGGGGTCTCCTGTGACTGAGAACTGTTTTTCTAACTGTTTGTCTACTTTGATTCATTACATCCCACCCTGTCTCAGTGTCTCTTGTCAAATAAAATAGGAAATTGTGCTTCGAAGCTGGGAAGCAGGAACCGCCTTGGTCAAAGGGCAAGAGTTGTGGCGAATTTGGTGGTGTGAATTTGTGCCCATTGACAAGATTCCTCAGATGGGTGACACTAGATTTTCTGCCTAACACCTGCAGAGAGAGAGAGAGAAAGCAGAGAGTTGTCCTTTGAAGGTGTCAAAACAGAAAGGTCTCAGAAAACATGTGTAAACAGAGGTTACCCTTCCATCTCTGGCAAAATATCTCGTCATCATATTTCATTTAGCAATATTGGCTGTATTTAGCTATTTTTCACTGTTTAACGTCATTGTAAATTTAATTCCTTTGAGTTTGGACTGTGGTTCCAGCTATACTGACAAATTAGAAAACATTGTCTTGGATTTTGACACTTGAAGGTCATTTTCTATTTCTTTCTTACATTTAATAGAGTTAATTGACAAACAGTCATTAATACGGCGTGGAAACTTCGTATTAATAAATGAGATGGTTACTTTTGTCATTAATGTAAACTAATTTCATATCAGACAGAAATTCCAAAGAAATGTTGCTCGAAGTGACAGTTGAACCCACACTAGCCAGTGAAAGTTGATGAAACCAAAACCAAAGCAACTTGAGGATCACCAGCTTGAGAAAAATTAGTTGAGATCCTCAACATGTTTTTTTTCTCCCCACGCTTTCCAGTCCGCCTGCCAGCTTTCATCATGTGTACTTATTTAGCCCTTCTCTCTCTCTTATGCTCTCTTCTGCCCCATTCCTCCATTCCTATTTTTGAATGAAGCTGTTTACGAGATTACACACACGCCGACGTATCTCCTTCATACACACGCCTTGCCAGCTCCTAAGCCTGGAGAGCTTAGTCTTTACCTCGAGGATTGTGCTGTCATTCACAGGTTGTTAGGGCGAGGTAGGTGGTGGGGTTATTCTTTTGATAATAGCCAGTGCTCAGTAATAATGTTATCGTGAAGAAAAAGCTGGAGTGACACAAAGTCTCTCTCCCTCACCGTCACACACACACACATACACACATACACACAGCCAGTGTTTATGGCTGCACAGAGTGCTAATGTAAACTTATTTGCAGCATGCTTTGCTATCACTTTATGCTAACACTGTCAAATCTGAAGGGAAACCAGGAGGTTGGCGCATTGATGAGGACTACATTTCAACTGCTGACTGAGAAGAAAAAAATCTTGTTCTGATTATCCTGAAACTCCGTAAACACAAATCATGGCTCCAACACACATCATTGGAGGTGTAAGTAGAAAATAAAAATCTCATGTTCTATGGTTGTTGGTGCATGAGGAGTCTCTTAGATGTATTGACGTACCAAGGTGCTCTTTAGCTATTAAGGATAAGTTTATTGCTTTTGCAAAGCTTTCAGCTTGTGCTTTAAAGATGCTACGCTGAAAAGGCGGAGGCAGATGTATTGAGGGAGAGTAGGATTCTGTGAGAAACGGTTCTATCTGTTGTGCTTTGTTATGACGTAAAAGTGATAATACAGCGTTTTTTTTGCCCGATCCCTCCCCTCATCTCTCTCTTCCATCCCCGCCTCCTGCAAGGTCTCTATCTGTTTTCTGTCTTCTACTTTCCTGGCATGTGCTCACAGTGTGTTTAACCAATGACCACTCTCCCTCTGTGCCCCTCTTCGCCTCCACCCCCACACCTATTATTTGTCATTGAAGCCGGGCGCTTGAATGTCAAGCAGGGTGACACCTTCTCAAAGGAGCCTGAGGCCCTTTCATAGTATACACACACACACAAAATCACGCCTAAAGATGCAGTGACAATTGGTTTTGTGTGTGTGAGTACAATGAATGGTGCTGTGACCTTTGCATGCAACATCTGCATCATCTGTTTGAGTTCAATACTTCCTCTGTGGGGTACCTCGCCACACATTTATTTCATTTTAACAAAGCTCCTCATGTTTTCACTGCTTTGAAATCACTGTCTGTATTAAATCTTATATTAGCCTATGAGGCAAAAGCGTGTCTGAAACTTTTTTGTTTTGCCTGCTCCGTTAGTGATGATATTTGTTTTATTGACAGGTGTCTTGAGGTTCATGAATTGAATGAAGGAGGGAGATGTATGCATGGACACAGTGTACCGGGCCTGTCTCTTTTCACTTTGTCTGAATACACTGATCGAAGATCACTTTGGTGTACCATCATGAGTAGTTTAATGCTTTACTGATGAACGATTTAAACCTTTCTACTTCTATGTTTTCTCTACCAGGTTTGCTATTTTTTTTTGCCCTCCTTTTTCCACTTTTCGCTTTAGTCACAGGCCGCAATTCCTGTTTGCAGTTTCTCATTCAGTTTGCGCGCCTGTACTGTAAACCCATCCCGCTGTCTTTTCTTCAGTTTACAGCTGATTGATTCTACTAGTAACCAGAAGTTTTACCGGAGACAGAAACTGAACCATGATGAGCAAGACAATGTGACTAGCTGACTGTGATGAAGAGTAAAGCAATGATCGTCACACCAGAAAGGCAACCAGAATAGCAAGATGAGTCTGTTCAGCCTGAGCCAAGGCTAGTAAGAGGCTGCTTGGCTGCCATGGCCCATCTGCAAGTTTTCATGCCTTGCTCACACGAATTTCCACTCTAGTGTCATGCTCAGGTGCAACCACCACTAAAATCCCACAACTGTATTTAAAAGACAACATTTAATTTCACAAATAAACATCTAAAAGAAGCTAAATTCCGGGCACCTTCCAGAGCGTTAAACCGGAGAGCCAAGAGCCTGTGATGTGTGTTGATATGGGCTTAAGGTGAACTCACAGATTTGAGACTGTGTGTACAGTACGATACTATGCTTCAGCAGACCACTAAACTCTGCCTCTTAGTTACAAAGAAAATAGATGCACAGATTCCCGGTAGATGCAAGCTTATGAAGAGATTTTGAGCTTAAAACATATACCTGGCTTTTTAGTTCTATTATGGCGAGCACTAATATTTGCTATCCCAGCTGTGAAAGCAGTTCGCTCTAATACATATTTAACTCCTGAAGTTTCTCAAGAAATGAAATGAAAAGCTCAATACAAGAAACCAGCATGTTTAAAAGGAAAATATTTTGCACTGTACCTTTAAAGTTATTAAATGCACATGTCCAAATTGGAGACACATGATTAAGTACCCCAAATTATGACACATGCAAACCAGACCCCATAACACGCACATACACACACAACTCTGCATGGAGACCCAGTGACCCAGTTGTGACAGAAGGTGAAGAAGCATAATTGACCCATGGTGTTATTATCAGGATGCAGCCCTGTCTTATTGGCTTTATTCCACCGCTTGGTCAGACATGGTTGCTTTGGTCCAGTTGTGTGTGACATTTGATGTTTACAATGACTGTAATTGGTTGATTGGGTAAACCCTGCCACTATCTGGATGAAGCTCTTTTGATTTTTACCTTTAAATTGTCTTACTCCTAAATGAGACATGGTTTGAAGGGGGAACATCATGTGAACACATCCCTTGCATGTTACAGGCTTGATTTGCCACGTATTAAGGAAGAACCATATTCAGAGTAGATTAAGTGCATGGTCTATAATCCAAGACTTGGTTTAGTTCACGATTTTAAAGGACCTTGATTCAGACTCTAAACACACATAATGTTTTTTGTCAGAGGGACCAATTTACTCCCAAATGGCAAATGTGAAAGGCTATTTGCAGGCAAAGACAATGTCTTTTTCTTTTGTTGTGTGCATTGATCCTCTTGACTGTGAAGGAAAGAAGCGTATGAAGGTGAGCTGCAATCAAAGCAGGCAGCCCGCTATTTTGGGATGCCCCCAAGTCTTTACTTTACTTTTCCACACACATCTCTCTCCACAAAGCTCGAAGGTTTTTTCATCTGGAGGCTGTTTACAGGTGGTTGTGTAGACTTAGTGACAATGAACAGTGCAGACAGAAAGAGGAGGGTGATTGAAGAGGACATATGATAGGTTCTGACATTTGCCTTTTCAATGCATATTCCAAAAAATAATTATTATATACTATATAAGTTTTCTGTCATGCGTCCACAGAAGCAATGTCTATTTGAAACCTCTTTTCAAAGTGATTTGTCACCTCTTAATTTCTTTGTATCAAGTGTCTTCCTGTCCTTGACAGAATCCCCAAAGGAGTTCAAATCTAACTGGCGCGAAATAATTGTTTTTATTGCTAGCTGCCTTTTTGGCTCACCAGCAGTGAGAGAGAGACGATCTCAGACCTTCTGTAATTAAGACCCCAGTTTCCTGATTTAATTTATTCAATTTCTAACTTCTTCTGAAAGTCATGAATATTGAACAACAATGCCGCGCTCCAGACCTCATTTACCTATAATCCAATTTAAGACTCCAGAAGATGATATGCCATTTTGCATTGTTTTATAATCAAACGATGCTGATCCGCGTGTGTAAAAAGACGTTAGCATGTGTGTTTCCGTCACAAAGACCTCAAATATTTTCATGTGAGCGCACTTGAGACACATTGATCCATTTTTATTCTGCACCTGTTAAATAACCAGAGGGAAGACATATGGTTTTTTTCTATGCTCCAAAACTTGAAAGGTGCGGTTGAGTGTTGTTGATGATAATGGAGTTGAAGAGGAGCGAAGGAAACAAGCGAAGACGGGAAGAGTATTCTATTCTTTCTATATGTGCTTTTGGGATTAATAGGGGCGAAAAATTATGTGGAAGGAGTGAGACGCGTATAGATATCAGCTAAGATAAGATGATGGACATGTTGGTCAAAATACATGTGTCTGATAGTTGCTAATAAGAAACCAATACTAATGCAGCATTTCATACCTAAGTTTTCTACTATCTGGGCATTCTAGTAAGAAGGTAAATTTTGGTTATCCATCCATTATTCACACCACTTATCCGCTATAGTCGCTGGGGCTGGAGACTATCCCAGCTGACATTGGACAAGGAAGTGGAGGGAAGCTAGAGTACGGAGAACGCTGCAGCACAAGGTGAGAACATGCAAAATTAAGACGGAAAAGCCCAGGCGAACTGGGGTTGAACCTGCAAACCTTCTTGCTGTGAGGTAAAGTACTAACCACTCTGCCTCACCATGCCACCTGTTCTTTGATTATCGAAACATTTCAGAGCCCATGGTGGCTATCATACATACTATGATATCAAACAGAGAATAGAGAAAATATTCACATTTGAGAAGCTTAAACCTGTAACTTTGGGGTGCATTTTTGGATTGAAATTTAGCGTTAACTTATTGTTGATTATAATAATTATTGTCAAACCACTTTCTTTCAAATGGCTGATTGTTTTAGCACTGGTTCATATGTCTCTAAATTAAACACACTTCCATACTGTATGTTTAAAATGAGGTTGTTATCGTTTGGTGGGTTTAAATTTGCAGTTGGCAGTATTCTATAATGTTAATTGATGAGGCTGTTGCTGTGCCAATGGCAGTCATATACAAAAGCTGGATCACAGTCACTAAGCAAATCACGACATGCTGCTACCAACAGTTTTACTGCTCGTCATCTGTTTCGTTTTTTTTCAAGCGAGACCCTGTAGCTATGTCCACTAGATGCAAGTAATGCAGAAAGTAGGTGAGCAGGTTACACGTAGCAATACAGACAAACCCAGTTTGTGTGTGCATGTGTGTGTTTGTGTGTGTGTGCAAGCCTGTGTTAATCTTAATTCATCACATTAGTACCAAGTTCCAGAGGGCCTTGCGGAGATGTGTTCAAAGTTAGCAACCCCTGGCTAATTGATTTCAATGAATACTACATTTATATCACTTATTAAATTACACCAACATGCATTTGGGGTGTTTGGTCTGTGTGTGTGTGTGTGTTTATCTCTTGTGTATGTGTGTGTGTGTTAGCTCAGCGCAATCTGTACAGTCAAGAAGCTTTTAATGAGATCAATTCTTTCCTTCCTGCATCCCCACATGGTCACGGTAGTAGAAGGTATGTGTGTTTGTGTGTGTTTGAGTGAGTGTGTGTGTGTGTGTGTGTGTGTGTGTGTGTGAGAGAGAGAAAAGGGAAGGGGCTGCAGGGACATTGGGCAGATAAATCTTTAATCATGTGCATGCTCTCATGTTTCATTTAATCGTCTCTAAACCATAAAAGAATACAGACAGATTAAAACACATAGTGTGCGTGGGTCGTGGGTATGTGTGTATTTTCCATAAAAAGCAGTAGAAATGTGATTATATTTGTTTTATTATATATGTAGGTCACTTTATATGTGTTCTTGTACATATGTCGGCAAGCTTTATATCATTTTGCCATGCTCTATATTTTTCTGTGTCTGATTGTAACATGGTTTGCCTTTCTTTTGTGATGTATATTTGTATCACAAATTTTCTTATACATGTGCAGTGGATGGCAGTGATCTCTTCAGAGATCTGTTCTATGCGTTCACACCCAACATAATCTGCTTTCCTGTGTTGTCCTGTTTGTGTGTGTGTTTTGCATTTTAATGCATATTCCTGTCCTGTATGTATGTCAGTATTTCAGGGAGAACTCCTATTTTCATGACCTGCTCTATTTTCTAACCCACTGTTTTTCCATGTTTCTTTGGGTGATATTCACATCATTGTAGCTTATACATACAGAGATACATTTTATTCTATATATTATTTCAATGTATATGCACTGTGGATGGAAGGCTAAATTCCTGGTGTCAGTCTGTTCATGGGTTAGTTTCTTGAATTTGTTCTCTCTCCCTCTGTCTCTTACCTTCTCCTTCATTCTAAATCCTTCTCTGTCTCATCCCTCTCGCCCTTGTGCATGCTTTTTAATCAACAGCAAGAACTGAGAAGACAGACAGAGAAGGTAAAGCTGTTCATGTGTGGAAGCATCATGATTGCGTTGCTTCTTGTGGGGTAAGGGGAGAGAGCTACAGACACAGATGTTTAAATTTGTTTGTATAGGTTTGACTAAATGTGTACCTGTGTGTGTGTGTGTGTGTGTGTGTGTATGTGTGGCTTTGAGTATGAGGCTTCTCTTGTTCTCAGCAGCTCTCAGCATTTATACACAGCTGCCTAAAATCAATCTAACATTTGAGCACCAATAGAAAAAGATCCACTGATTGATTAAACTGATTAACGGTTTGCTTCGTTATACCAATGACAAAACCATAGGTGTGTGAGAGAGACTGTCTTTGTGTGTCTGTCTGTTTTTCCCTGTCCATCTCCCTATTTGCTATGATAAACACAATTTGTTATAGCAGACGTATGAATTATGGCTCAGCTTGCTTCCTTTTTGTGGCACAGATGTTTGCGCTCTACAAGGACTTTTGTAAACTGTGTAGAAAGCGTGAGGCATTTAAAAGCAGCATGAAATAGCATTTAGAGAGCGTCATGTTTGCTCACGTGGTTATATGTTTTCAAATGTTTTGAATTCAGAGGAGATTTTTCTTTCTAAGGTGGAGTATTGACCTTCTATAAAAGTCCTTTCACCATCAGTGGAGCAGACAGTAGGTTCCTAAACAGATGAAGTATTTCATATTTCATTGTCTCTGTATGTTTGGAATTTGAATGTTTTATATGTACATGTTGTTTTCAAATAAAATGAACAGTGCCTAAATGCAGCAAAGGGTAAATTCTGCAGGTTTTTTAAATTGGTAGAGGTCTGCATGTTCTTGATCTGTCTTTGTATGTGTGTCCTCAGAAGCTTTAATGGCTTTGATCAGGTTGTAAACTCCACTATTGAATGTCATGTTAGTTCTTGTTGTTAAATACTGTACACCAAAAAGCATCAGGATATTGACATCTCTGAGTCAGCATTATAAGACTGTATTAATGTAAAAAGACTTAAACAGAAAAAATGGTGTAAAGTTATGTGTATAAAGCCAGGGGCTAAGTCTGTGTATCTGCATTTTAGCCTTCGTAGTTTCCGCATCCCTATAAACTGTGTGTACCTGCGTTAGTGTGTGTGTGTGCGTATGACTGCTGCCTACTGTTAGTTACCCGATGAAGGTATCAGATTGGTGTGTCGGTTAATGAGTCTCAATGTGTAGCCACATAAGCTGCCGAGATGTCCCAATGATGAAGAGTTTCCTGCCTTCTGTGTGGGTATGTGTGTGTGTGTGTGTGTGCATTGCAGAGTGCGTTCCCAGAGATGGTCATTAGCTGTGAGGGACTGTAAAGCCAGTGACCCCACAGTCAGAAAATGGAAGAGCTCATTCCCTGTTCACCCTAACAGACCCCAGACTTCGGTGTACTAATGGACTAAAGCAGCCGAAGGAGGGAGGAGACATGGGCAAGAAATGGAAAAAATATGACACGCACAACCTCCTGTTCATTCCACTCTGATCCAGGAAGCTTACTATTTGGACAGTGGCAAGACATCATTTGATGTGTTTAAAAGCATTGAGTGCATTTAACTGTGTTATCTGAGTCCAAAGTGTGGGAAAATAAAGAATTTAATTGAAAGAGCAGTGTACACTCACACATAGACATGCACTGCTTACAACATGCCCATAACAATTCTTGCAGCATCTGTGCTGAAATATTCATATTGACAACCTTGGTTCTACTTTCCAGACTGCACGGTAATCGGTAATCAACTCTCAGTGAGTTTATGTTTCATTTTTGATGATTGGTATAACACTGTTTCGTCATATTAGCCAAATTAACCCAAGTCCCTGAGCTGTGATAAGGAGACCATACATGTGGAGGTAGCATCATGGTTATCTAAAACACTCTAACGGCGTAGGATTGTTTTAGATGGTGTATGCTTCGGTGAAAGTTATCAGGACTGGGGAGCGATCAAGAATATAACTATTTTTCCAAATCAGCTCATAACTAACCGGGAGTAAAGTGCCAATGAGGAGATGATTAGATTTTCTGCTGCACGTTGCTGTTGAGCTCTCTCTCCTTCTCTGCCTCTCCTCTCACTCCCTTTCTTCATGCCCACATGGCTACTATGGATTTGTTACAAAATGTTTATTAATTTCAGTTTGGCTTTTTGAATTTAATTATTTTTTGTTTCTCCATCCCTTTTCATCCTGTTCATGTCCACATCTTTTTCCCTCAGCTTTTTTCCTCTATAACTTTATTAAAAGCTTGAGAAGTGTGAAGATGTATTTGAGACTTTTAGTAACAAACTATTTCACATAAACTGCAACCCTCAACTTCTTCTCTTAACTTGGTTCCAGCTTTTCACTGTGAGGCTTTTCAGCTTTTCTCTCTGGTCATCAGTTCGGGCTTATGGACTGTTGGTCAGATGTTTTGCTGTCTGAGTATCCTGAATTTCAGGCTCTGTGAACAAAATTGGAAGTTTGCATATTTTCACATTTATAGACTAAATTATTAATCAAAACAGCCCTGCCTTTATTTATCCTACAGGATTTCACAGCTGGTGATAATGATTTCAGTTCACATAGTTACCCATCTCTTTACTTCTACCTCTGTTGGGTTGCATTTAGACAGGCAGTCTACAGAGGCAGAGAGATGAACAAATACAGAGAGATACAACAGAGAGGCAAACAGTTCAAAGTGCCGCCATCCTCCGTGGTCAATTTTAGTTTAAACCTCTAGTGAAATGGGTCACACCACTGTAATGGATTGAGAAACACACTACACAGCACACATAAACTTGTGCACACAGGGTGGTGGTAGTATGGAGGGAAGAGACCCAGTGTGTGTCTATATGATGCTGCTGCATTTGTGTGCTCCCAGTCTGGGAGCACCTGCTGCTTTGGAAAAAGGATGGATCCAAGTGGCGGATGAGCACTGTTTCCATGGACTGACTCAGCTATGTGTGTGTGTGTCTCTCTGGTGCTTGAGGCAAAAGGGAACGGGAGAGCCGACGAGCCACAGATCAATTTCCTTTTTATCGTGGCGGAGTGGAGACTTGAGATGCATGGCCTCCTGTGACCCAGATTCATTCCTCCTTTCTCCTTCTGCTACTTCTCATTGGCACAGTGGCATAACATCAGGAGGAGGGAGAGACAGAGAGGAAGATGAAAGAAAGAGAGAGCAGCAGAAAGAGAAGGGTGAGGAGGTTATAAGTACAGTGTGTTAATCTGAGCTGATAATGAAAGAAAGGAAGAATGATGCACAGGCGCGTATTGAAAGGACATAATGCGAGTATTATGTTCTGGGTGTGAGGAGTTACACACAAAAAGCAATCACTCTTATGTCCGTATATAAAAAATGCATCTGGGAGAGTGAGGGATACTACAAATGCGGTATGTGGACAGATGATGGATGACAGAGATAAAGGGTGAAGAGTGGGAAGAAAAGGAAAGATGAACTGGAAGTCATGAGAAACAGATGAAGTAGCCACCGTGTAGAGAGACGTCTTTAGCAGGTATACAGCTGTTGTGTAATGCTAATTATCATATAAACGCCTCATCTGCTTTGCTTCCCTCATCTGCTCTTTCAAAGAGTAGTTCCCTGCCCACATGTTCCAGGTGGTGATCCCAACATATGCACTGTACCCAGTCTTGATTGTTGTCAGTTATTTGACCTTACCTTTGATGTTAGAAAGTGTCCAGGTTGAAGGGTTTTCACACTTGAAAATAGCTCAAGTCTGTCAACCTGCTGAGAGGCCTCATATCATTGTTTCACACAGGCTATTGTTGGAGACAATTCTCCTTTGAGAAATGTTAATTGAATTGCTAGACGCTATCAGTGTTGTTGCCCGGCATTTCATCACTATAGTAAATATATTAATGTTCACATTACTCTGTTTAAAGAGATTGTCACTGCATACCAGCAGACATGAAATGATAATGTTAGTATGTTTACATCTTTTGCTGTAGAGCTGACCTTAAATCCATGTTAAAACAATCAGTCACCACATCTAGTTTTTTTTCATTAGTTCAATAAATGATTTGAAATATTAGTATATCCTAAATAGATTCTGGCAAAATTGTATTGTGTGTTTGCTGTGCCTAGGGATAAGAGTGACAATATAATGCAAACAGTGTGCTCACATGCAGGCAGCATTGTGGTGTATCAGACAGACTTCTTTTGAGGAGCTACAGCACAGCACATTCTGAATGACTTTCCCAAAATCTGACAAAGGCACCGCCTGGTAGCAGAAGTGCGAGCAGAACTGTATTGGCAAAATCATTGTTCTGTCCTTACCTTCTGCATGCCATCTGGTTTCTCTTCTTCACTTAACAATTTATAATTCAATTTATAATTTACATTCATTGTTAATTCTAGCAGTTGCGTATATCTCAGTTGCATTTGAACTGGCATCAGGCACTAATATATTATTAGCACAAATTAACATAGCTCGGTTTGCTTTGGCCTCTATATTCATTTTGGCTCAGTTTGGTGTTCTAACACCTGCACATCCTGCCAATGCACTGTACAGACTTGAGTCTGTCTCAGTTCAGGCCTCCAACATTCGCAAAAATTCTGGAGGTGTGAAGGTTATCGCACCTGTGCGACTTTTCGCCACCCCATGTGAACTGCTACTATGAGCCCATCTGTCACATGGAGAGGAGCCATTTACACAGAGACTACTGCACATACACACGACAATGTGTTGAGGTAGGGGAAATGCTGATTATCCCAAATTTAGAGTGTGAGTGTGCTGCAGTGAAGCAATGCAAGGGTATAGTATGAAGCTGAGTCTCCAGCTTTGTCTGAATTGAGGAAAAGAGGCACATCGACACACACACACATACTATATATAGAAACACCCGCACTTGTACACCTTGGCAGTATTTCACAAAGAAATGGACAGTAAACATGCACACACAAGCAGATTTTATTCACACACTACATACTGGCTTTTCTTTGTCTGCATAAATCTGAGGAAGGTTGCTGCTGGGTCTTGTGGTTTGCTGTAATTGTGAGTTTTGTTTGAGATTTGACAGATTTCACTGTTTCTGAGATTTTCTTTCATATAGGCTATACATCACATGTCTGTGTGTACTTTTTGCACCTCAGTGTGAGTAATTGAATGCAGTTTTGTCAAATAAGTCCTCATAAATAGAGTACAAATGTATCTGATGAGTGGGTATAGTTCCACAAAAATATTAATCAGTTAAGATATCAAGATGAGCTATATTCCAAGCAAACCTTTGCTGCATTACCTAACGCTCATACGCAGAACACAAACAGCCTGCCCCCTGACCAGCCACACACACGCACTAAAGCCAAAGGTAAACCATGTAGCTCATTATTAAGAGCCCACTGACCTCCATCTAAACAACAGGCCTAAATCTGAATTATACCGCTGATGAGAAAACACTCATCCCACATAATGAAGTTGTCACCATTAAACAAGATGGAGATCCCAGCCGCCTCATCCCTCGCTGAAGCTCCATACACACCTCCCTGTTGAATGTTGCAGTGAAACGTCACAATACTAAAAGGAAAAGGACAGATGAAGACTGATTCTGATACTGATACATCACTGATAACCCAGCACCGGCCTGATTCTGTGCTCTTCTTTTATTTTTCATCTTGAAATTGTATTCCTCACTTCATAGATCATTCTTTAATGTTTAAAAGTAAAATGAAGCCTAACTGCACATCTCCAACCAGACACAGTACACCATCATCAGTAGGCCAGGAAATTTTAACTATGTTAAACCCAACACAGGCCCCCACCCTTAACCCATTTGGTTAATTAAATGGGTTCTCCTATTAGTAAAAGAGAGAAAGGTAGTTTCATTTGACATTGTCACTGCACAGGTAGTACTGTGTGGTTGAATAATTGACAGCAGGCGTTAGTGCTTTTAAAACAGCACCAAGCCTTATGGATATATCAGCCACTAAAGGGCCATCACATACGGTAAATGCCTTATTTGTCAACACAAGAAAGGATGCAGGTCTTTTGTGCTGCTGAGTAGAGTAAACAATATGGTAGTGGTAACATACACACACACATGCCACACACACCCATCCACACACAACTGTCCTAGTATAACAAAGGTGTCTGGCTGGCCACTGAGTCACCTTCCTCCTCCACACCTTCTTATTCTTGCTTTTCATGCTCACCACCCATTCATATCAGCACTGGTCTGTCTTCCTCCTCCCACCTCTCAGCTTAGTATCTCAACTTGCATGCACATATCTGGGTTGTGTTTGGGACATATGTTATACAGTTCAGCCCTGCAGGTCATTAGACGGTGGCAGTGTCCATCATGCTCAGTAGAAGAGGTGCATGTTGTGCTTGGGTATTCTGTTGAATCGGATTTTTCATTTGTTTTTCATTTTCAAACAAATGAATTATTTTAATATAGCCACAGAGAAACAGTTTGTACTAAGAAAACACATATTAAAAGATGTATTTATTTATGTTATGAAATATGATTAATGTACAATTATCTAACTATGTACAGACAAAATAGTGATGTCTTAATGTCTGGGAGGCAGCACGACATCTATCCCAGCGGGATAGTTAAAGTCATTTTGGGAAATATATCGAAATAGTTTAGTGGGACCACCTCTAAAGTGACTAATTTTACTTTCTGACATTTCTCGTGAAACAAACCATAAATCAGACAACTTTAGGAGTAGAGAGTAGTAACTCTATCCTATGTGCTCCAACCCCAAGGTTCTGGGTTATCCCGAGTCAGGCCAGCTGCTTTCCCTTGCTGTCAGGTATTACACTACACCACGCTTAGGCTAAACAAAACCCGATGCCAGCTGTACTTAAACACTGTTTGATACTCCCTGGGAAATACTTATTCACTTGTTGCCCTGAGAGTTAGATAGGAAGATCAATACCACGCCAGTGTCTGTGCATTAAGTATGAAGCTACAGCCTGCCTTCCAAAGTTCAAAAGATGCCAGCATGATCGCCTTTTATCCTCGTACACAAACAGTGTGTTAATTAGGAGATTTAAGAGGGCTCTAGGTGTGTTTGAAACTTCAGGATGACAGGCAAGCTTTTCCCGCTTTTAGTCTTTTATGCTAATATATAGGCTAATCATTTCTGGCTCTATAGTTTAGCACATTTACTGCATAGACCTGAAAGTGGTATTGATTTTTCTCATATAAACCTTGGCAAGGAAAAGGAAAAATGTATTTCCAAATGTCTATTTCAGAAAATTAAACATGAGGTTGATATCAGTCTAACTGCTCTTTCATACAAGTGGATTTATCAAAATGTCAAATTGTTCTTTAAAGCTCACCTCTTTCTACTTTGGGAACACCTGTCTGAAGGATACTGTGTCCTCTTTACTAAACTTTTGCAGCTTGATTCTTTGACTTTTGACACTAATGATTCTGTTCTCTCTGTTTCATCTACTTAACCTCTTCCTTTGACACACATACATGCGCATACACATAAACTTTATCTTATGCGCCCAACCCCAAGGTTCTGCTCATCCTGTCTAACTTTGTCTCTCCTTCAGATGGGGAGTCCTCTATGACTGCCCTTCCCATCCCTTCCCTTGTTATCTCTGTTGCTCTGTCTCTCTGTCTCATCTCCCTCTCCTTCCTCGTCTGATTTGGTTTTCATTAAGTCTAATTCACGCTGGGGCCCAGCGCACACGGTGCTCATTGTGTAGGATCGATGTCTCGTCGTCCTCCTCTCCGGCTGGGCCCTTACTGTCCAGACAACCATGGCCCCAATGAAGGCTGCCCTTCTTTCCATGATAATTCAGCACTGCCAGCAGCCTATTGGAATTGACTCATTGTCTTCCGTCCAACTCAATGAGGCACTCGGACCTGAGAGGTGTAGGTGTGTGTAAGGTTGTAGTTTGACTTCATTCATCGCTACAGTATTACTTCAGATAGCTCAAGAAACCTATTTTCTCCAAATGTGGTGAAACCTAGCTGTCTCAAATTTAATAGGCAAACACTGAAAATGGCAGGTGTACCCTGACTGCAGCTTCTCCTGTGTCCTTGGAGATGCTCTAAGGTATTAAATTGTTCATAAGAGTCTTGTGTTAAATGCTAAAAAGCATTAATATGCCGTGCTGTCTATGTCAGAAACTAGATGTGCTGAGTATTTTAGCCCCTGGTACTGATCTCATATACAGGTTGCCATACTTTTGACATGTGGGTAGTATAGATTCTCAGGGATTTGTGAGAAAATGTTGCCTTTAGTGCTACTAGAAATGTTATTCATAAACTGGTCCAACACAGAGAAAGACAGAAAATAGCAACTTGTCATTAGAAATTTTCATAATTTCCTGAGTTGTGACAGTTTATGATGAAGATGCTCTACTTGGAACAATCTGTTTAGATGCTAATTAAATCCATCCACATGTTACCACACATTTTTCTTTTCACTCTGCTGCTGTTGCACAAATATAGCACAAAATCTGATTTCATGACTACAATCTTTTGTCATCATAGTGATCAAGGCCCTGAAGGTCTGTCTCCTTCAATCAGCTTCCCACATCAGCTTCCTTCATTTTATACTTACAAATTTATGCCATAGTTTCTGATTTCTCATCTCTGTGTTATTGATTCGATTTCAGCAAGTTATCTGCGCGCTAAAGTCTGATCGGTAGTTAGTTTGTTTGCTTCTGTTGCTGTGCCATCGTCAGTCATATCTGATCTAACCACTCTACACAGTCCTGTTTACAAAGCTAGCTGAAGCCCTGCATGTTAAACTTTTAATAAATAGCAACAGCATGTTTTAATATAAGCTGATGGTTGCATAATTATTGATGAGTATTTGATGTTATAGAGATTTGAGAAAGTTTTCTAGGAGGAAAGTTGTTTATGAGCGTAATTTGAGCGTGAGCAGAGTCATATCTCAAAGAAGAGTATTTGTGTTCTCGCCATGTGTAACTCCAGAGTTGAATGCTTTGAAAGCAAAATGAATTTATTATGTGGAAGATGGCTACAGACAAGTGATGTGAAGACAGTAGAGGTAGAGACGAGATGTGAGAATATATAGTAGGATGACAGGGGATTGGCAGGTAGAGCTGCATATTAGACAGAAGAATATATGGTAAAATGTATGGTAGTGGTGAGGTTTCATAAAGTGATGAAGGGCACCAATCACTGCACAGAGTCAAACATACAGTCCGACTTAATACAGTTATAGTGCGCAGCCCTTTGAATCTTGTGAATGGTGTTAATTCATTCATTCATTTATCTATCTACTAATTATTTATGTATATTTATTCATATTGTGTTTGCAGAATTTGCACATACATTTAGCACTGCACTGAAAACTGTAAACCGAGCCTATGCAAACGAAATTCGTTCTGCATATACCTGCTTTTCGCATACTGAATGACAATAAAAGTCTGTCTCTCTCTCTAAGTTATATCAGGACATTGAATTAGCATAATTAAATTGAAGCTAGAATTGTGCTTAAATCAAAACATTTGGCCCACTTAGGCACTCAGCTTGATTTTTTTTTTTTTTTTTTGATGGTTCGCTGGACGTAAGATAAAGTGCTTTGAGGGTTAGTTATTCTTCTTGTCCTAGCTTTGATGAGTTAAAGCTTGTTTTATAAAATCAAATCAATCTAAAACATATCTTTGCTAGAGGTAAGACACACTTTTGTTTGATTAGTATGATGAAGCCTGAAGACATCTGGACTATACTACAGAGAATTACTTCACCCATTCCCAGAAGTTCCCCTGTAGCTCCAGTAGAGTCAGAGTCAGATAGCTTTCCAGAACTTGGAGACCCACAGAGCTGACCCAAATTCTTGCAATGGGGACTGTTTGCTAACAGTTTCATTGCTAAACTTTATATGGTAATATTGTTCAGCTGCCCCTGCGGGCAATAAATCTATTATTATTGCTTTAAAATGTCAGAATATATTCAGAACTGCCACCATGTTCCTAGAGTCAAGATGACATTTTCAACCTTACTGGCTACGGGGGTTATTCAAAATCCAAAGGTATTCAAATAGATGACATAAAAGGAGCACATTAAAAGAGGCTGGAACCAGTCAATGTTTGGCATTATGCTTTGTAAAATGGCAATGAATTCTTTCTTTGGATTGACTAATCAATGGCACGCACTACCCCAGCTGAGAACAACCCACTAAGCGAAACTGAACCAGTTCATCATCCATTCATCACTAATAAGTCTTAATGGTCTTTCTGACTTGGCGGCAGCACAGTGAACAGGAAAGGATACAATGAACATCATATATTAGTTTCCTGAATCCATGCAATTTAAATGTAGCTACTAAATGACTCAACAGTGCAGTGTTCAAGGTCTTGGCTCACATCTATGTAGCCACATGAATGACAGTGACTGACTGAGACTCAAAAGGCTGTGTGAGTCATTTTGCTTTAGACTTGTATCAAATGCATTGGTGTATCCATTAAAATGCATATGCACAACACAGCCTGTTTCCTGCAGTGTGCAGCGGGAGTGCTACACTGCAGCTCAGGCGCTGACAAACAGCTGAACTTTTCAGTGCAATAATAACAGGCTTTATGATGAGGATTAATGGACATGTGTTGTGTTAATGATGATTGTTAATCTTCACCCCACTGCCCCATCCCCAGCACATACACACCCGCAAGACACAGACTCACACATACTTTACACCACCCCGTGTCTAATCATGGGGTATCAGTTGGTAGAGATTAGGGCACATGCACACACACACTAATAATGGGGTGTCAGATGGTCTTGTGGGGTCTCTCGCTTATTCTCTTTCTCTCCCCATCCTCTCGCCGCTAATCCTGGGGTGTCAGTCAGTGAAGAGGCTCTGTACAGGTTTTGGGTTCAGCAATATTGAAACACCCAGTCAACTGTTGATTAAAGACACAGATTTGTAAATAATGGGGAAAGAGCTGATCTAGCTGCATGACACACAAAATGGCGTGTTGATAATCACCATGGTGAAAAAAGTTCGTCTGAGGACGGTCATTTCTGACAAATCGCAAGATTTTTTTTCCTGAGGAATCCATTGTTTGACTTCAGCGAGATTGTTAGAAGTGAGATTGTTCTGAGTGGTTCATGACTCCTGTGCACCTCCACTACATAAACACATTCCTCCCCTGCCCCGTATTTCTTTGATGAGATCCACCATGCAGTTAATATGATTCGACCCCATAACGTCTGGCATACCACTCAGCAACTTTTATCCTTTAACCCCGGGGTGGGGCCATCCTCATCTCTGTTTCTCTTTCTTTCCTTTACTGCTGAATTCTGCTCAATTGTAGTACAACTGTTGTCATTTATGATGCTTCATTATAGATACCTCAGGGCTGAGCAGAAAGGTTTACACATGCATGCCGCCTTTTCTATCTGCAATCCCAGACACTGTGGTGTAATGATGATGGATTCTTAGGCTGAAATGAGCACATATGTGTTTATATACTAACGGCTATGGGAAGAGTACATGTGAAATTACTACACTGAGTGTTAGTACGCTCATTTGTAGGCTAAAATATGACATTTTCACTCTATTATTGCAGACTGGAAGGTTGAATAGATAAAACATTACCTTCACCGGTCTCCTTATTATCTGTTCCAGGTTATTACACAACGAACATGTGAGTAGGCAAACAGAGCCAGCTCATTATCAGTGAGATTTTCCTGATATTTATGCATTCAGTGTACATTTGCTTCTTTTGATTTTTTCATAAGTTCTCAATGTATCTTACTGTCATTATGTGGGTATTGGTGAGATATTGGTAATCCTATGTCACTGGTCATCCTCCGTCGGTGAAAACCATCCAGTCACAATTGCACTGACAAAATCGACCTACGGTCCCTGCAGTAGTTGCTCCTCTCTTCTTTGTTATTTTCACTTGCCATTGGTTTGTTGTTTGCTTAAATAAGTTTCACCGAGCACGCAGTTTTTATTCCTTAAGAATGTCCTCTAAAGTCTCGATCTGCATGGTCTTGGTGCTGCTGACTCCTGCAGAACCAGTCCTGGACCCTCCTCTGCTCCCTGTGAGGAGGTGATCAGCCTGGTCAGAGTGAAACCCTCTACCTCCTGCATGAAGCTAAACACAGAGGGTTCCTCTCCACATTTAATCCTCACCAAAACCAATTATTCTATTCTGATGAATGGCAGGGAGGACTCAAAACATGAGCAGTTACCATAATTCAAAAGTGATTTAATAAATTTATATCCAGCATGAAATATTAATTATCATTTCAAAGGCAAATCACCACAATATGGTAGGCTACAACATCCTCAAATGAATAGCACAAAGAGAAACAGCAGTTGGTTATTTCAAATGAGTGGCGAAATTGCATTAAAAATACATTAAAGTGTTGTTGTTTATATTATAAAGTAAGCTGTTAAAAATCCCTCTGTACATGTAGTTATTCTGCTCCTGAGCTTGACTCTGAAAAAGCTATTACTTCCTACTTACACCAAGTGGCCACCAATTTTCTGTAAACTTCTTTCGTTTTTATTCAACTGTCTCACTTTTACTGAGAGGATTTCTCCCTTTACGAATGCAAATAGATACCCAGCTGCTGAAAATGTCAGCTGAGAAACTGGGAGAAAGAAATACAGACAGACACACCATTAGACACAGGAAAGAGGCTACGCTGAGGCACTCACGCAGGTGAGCCAGGCCTTTGTGTATCCTTGCAGCTGCTAATGATGCTGGGACATGTTGATGGAGCCTCCCAAGGAGAAAGTGAGAGTGGTGCTGAGAAAGGTACCTTTAAATTTTATGTGTGTAGAGACAGAGAGAGATGGAGCCTTGTGTGTCATGAAATGTCAGCATCCTCGTGTAGCTCTGTGTTGAATCACAGTTGTACAACTTGGTAAGAGAGAGAAAAGAGGCGTTCATCTCGCCTTATGTTTTCCCACTCTCCGTCTTCTAGGGTCAAGGCTGTTATGATATGCTCGAAGCTTTTTAAAGCACTTCAAACATCTGCAGAGGCAAGAGAAGAAAAAGCAAATCGAAAAATTTCTTGATTTCATAACGTGGAAAATTCCAGAAAAAAGAAAAAAACAGTAGACAGATGCTGTCATGAAGTTACTTTTTCTCATCCAAAAGTTTGTTGAGATGGAGGAGTTATTTAAAACTGTTTCACCAGGCGCATCTGGAACAACAACATGCAAAGTTGCTGTATATAAATGCTGTTTTACCTTTTGAACAAGAACTCACAAAACTTGAAAAATCATTAGTTTAATGGTGTGTCTATTACAACAGAGGTATCTCTTGGATGCAATTAAATGTTCCCTTTAAAGACCATTTAATAAATTGCATTTGCCTGAGCAGGTAAATTATTGGTCAACCACACTCAATAGGTGGCAGAAACGATTGCCTGAAGTAAAAGGAATCATAAACTGTTGCTGTTCAAAGACAATAATTATCCACATTGATTCTTCATCCTCCATCCGCAGCAGTGAGTAAGTTCAAAAATGATGAACAACAACAAAGAAAAATAATAATCACTAACGTTCACATGTCACCGTTGTGTTAATAAAATTACATCATTTTCTGAACAGAGCTTTCTAATGTGCAGTATGAGTTGCTTTCTCCATCATATTGCACCATTGTATGTTCAACAATCAGTTTTGGGTTGCTGGTCATCAACAAGCCAATTGAATCACCCCTGGACTATTATTTTTAAATTGTTAGATTAATCAGGCAAATGCATTCTATAGTTTTCCTGGGAATGCTGAAACTGCTGCAGAGCTGTGTGTGGTTAGCCACGCACTGCATCCACATCTGATGGATGCAGATATTTCGTGGTAATTTCACTGCGCCATCATGGGCCGTTGTAGTGTAAGACTCTGACTGGTCTAATTATCAATGAATGACTATAATTTGAAAATATCTGCCCTCCCATCAATCTAGATGTGATGTGACAGAAGGAATGAATGCAAGGTCACAGGCAGGAATCAAACTCACGTGATATTGTATGCATATCCACCATATATCTCTATCCAGCTCACTGATCCAGCTTGAGTTTTATTTTATTGACTCTCAATTTATTGACTTACTTGACTCCAAGACTTATCTTATACAGTTGCAGCAGACAGAGGACTTGCCCTATTATTTTTTAGTACCTATTTGGCCAAATACACTCTCTATATTTCTGTGGCAGTTTTTATATTATATTGAATACAAAGTACCAGTTGCATCAATTGAATGAAATGACTTTGTGAGTCTGAATGGGCCTGTGGTGTCAACACGCCGATGTTGCTGCAGTACACATAGTGACGCCAAATTGCAGGGTTTCATCCATGGAACAATACCACAGAGCGTATGTGCCACCATTATGCAGCTAAAATCAGAAACGGCTGGTGGGTTGGCCTTGCTGTAAGGAAATATCAGTTTAGCACAAACATGTTGTGAGGTAAGAGTAGCTTGCCCTGGCAGGTCAGTGAAATTAAATGAAGTGAAATGAAAGCTTTTCCTCAGTAACGACAAACATCAGTCTCAAATACTTGTTGATGCTGTTGCTCAGTTTTGCAAGGTACGACAGTCCTCTTTCCTCCCATCTCATTTTGAGTGTACCGCCAAACGACTCCTGCTCAGTATTGATTTGAATGGGAATGTCACATTTTCTAAATCTGGTGGCTCACTGACCATGGAAGAAAATAATATGCTGTTCTGTCGTCACAGAAATGCTTTTCACACTCCCACCCCCAAGCCTTATGCCCACTCAAGGAAGCCACCAGCTGAGTTTGCTGAACTCAATTCATATTGGCTACGCAGAACAGACTTTGACATAGCCACCGAGGATTTCTAATAAGATGTTATGTTGATATTCCCACCATCTAAGAAAAGTAGAGGTATAATGATAAGTAATATGGCTAATGTAATAATATATTTGGGTTTCAGTTTGGTAGAGAACCTGCATCTGCTGCTGCAGATAGAGATGTTCAGTCCATATAAACTACCACATCGCTTAATATGACTAATGGATTAGATTTTAAGTCGGGATGATATGCAATACAAAAGCAGCTGGGATGTGACAAAGTATACAGAGGAGATTGTGTTTGTAAGCATTTTATTCCCCCAAGAGCGTGTGTATGTCTGTGTGTGTGTGATGAGAGCCTGCTTGCATACAGTAATAAACGCATAAATTACGGAAAAGTTTCATCCCACAAGCCCAAATTTTAGTAGAGAAACATGATAAATGCATGCATCATGAAAGGTGGAAATGGCTCAGGAACTACGCATCTTTTTCGTTTTACCCAACGACTACACCAGTGAATTAATTTATAATATACGCATTTTGTTTTATTAAGGCGTAAAACTAAGATGAATCAGTATTTTTGAGAGGGTTTTGCTTAATTAAATGCTTGCAAATGTACTCAATGTAATATAATGTTATGCCTTCTGTTTAAAACCACCAGGTGGCTTTATTTGTTGTGGAGGCATTATAAAAATGTGGGTGACTTTGTTCAATATCGCAATATTTAATGTCACTGCAAAGGAAACAAGCTTTGCAATTAATCACAGTTACAAACCAAATGATTTCATGAAATTGCAGTCAGACTAATGCAGTTCAACCTGACTTCATCATAAGATACCTTCTTTAGAACCATACTGTTGAACCATTCTGATATTATGGTAATATAATTGTTTCCTCTGACCTGCAGTAAAATGAAGATCAATATCGTTAAGTTCTCTACACACTAAATTACCAGCAATGATGACATTAAAAATGCTAAGAAATACAACTTGTCTTATTCTAAGACAGAAAACAAGCACAATTCAAAATGTCATCCTTTATCACATGACTCGTGTTGTTTTTAAAAATAAGACCAACCGAGTAATGCAGTTTCCATCTATCATTCCTCAGGGCCATTCTGGATCTGATGTTGTCTGATACCAAAGAGGAAAATTATTTTAGATCACCACTCTAACTTCAGTCATATCATGGACATTTGCACAGCAGAGTATAAATAGAAAATACAGAGAGAAACAAATAGATGAGAGCATATCGACGGAACCAGACTTAAAATCGAACATCATGAGTAGATGTAGTATATCCATCCGCTGCTGAACCCAGGCTTCCTTTATGTCTTTTTTTTTTTTTTTTTTATTTTGGAGGCAAAGATTCTCGGGATTTAGAAATGACAGCATTCACAATCCTTTGGCTGGGAGCCAGAGCAGTGAGCTGGTGGCTTTATGCATGATAGTTGTTAGCTACTGTTACAGTAGGTGTGTGTGTGTAAAGGGGGTGCCCTTGGAGTTGTCATGGTGGGGCTTTCAATTCTGTTTCAACTTCTTTTCTCTCTTTTCATCCTGCCTCTCCTTATGGCATGGGATTGTTATACCGTTTTCACTTGTTCGGTCAATATTATGTGATTCAGAACATCAGAAAGCTAAATTTTAAAGGATAACTTAGTTTATTACAACTTATCTTATTTTCCAGTTTTATTTCTATCGGTAGCATTGTCACTAGCGTTTGTTTGGCATTGCTTAGGTACTAGTGAGCTCCTTCAGAATAGCTTTGGAAACCTCCTCCTTCCGACATACTTTTCGATGTTGATGAAGAGAGGCTGTGTCCAGACACCCTGTAATCAAAACCTGACAATCATATTTCTACACCTCTTCATGCTGTGACCGGAAGCTCTGCAGAGGAGAAAGAGTCAGGGTTTGAACTCATTTCCTCGATGCATTCTGTCAATTTTCTGTCTATTTCGTCACCAGCCATCAGCACCATAGCCTCCAGCTCTGCAGAGAGACTGTCTGAACTGAATGCTGTTATCCCCATAGCCAGTATTCAAAACAGGCAAGATAGATAAGGGTATGTCACCACAAATATTAAATTTACAAGAATTTACACAACAACTAACCAGATTTGAATATAGAAACAAGAGTAGACTAAAGATTAAAGTTCTTGTACAGATTAATTTTCAGTTCTGTTTTGAGACAAGAAATCACCAGTAACATGATTGTGCAGGTTTTGACAAACTCAAAGAAGCAGACTTGTTTGTAGGGAAACACTAATCCAAGATTTTTCTCCCAATACCAGTCCCAATACCTCATAGCTCTAGAGTATCTACTAATACTAAGTATTGATCCAATACGTTCTTCTTTTTCCTGTGATTAAAATGGGTATACCACCACTTGCGAAACTGAGTCAGTGACACACTGACTGAACTGATTAATGTAAGTGGAAACAGACTTTTTGTCAGTCACATTGGACAAAGACTCTGTAATCCCTGCATATTAATAATGTTTTCAGTATTGGATGCTGATACTCCAGCTGGTGTATTGATAGGCACATTCTCGCTATTTGAAGAGAAATAACAATAACTGGAAATGTGTTACCCAAACTGCAAGTTGTCAGATTCAGTTTATTTGACATTTTTCCTGCCCTAGTTGTGGGCAGTATTTTGGGGTTAAAGTAATTTTATTTTACCAAAATAAAATAGCCATATAATGTATAAACTGTTGTCTTGTTGACAGTCTGACTTTTGTTGTATTGATTACACACTGAAATTACAAAACATTTGAAATAGAATCCATGTCGCAATATATTACAATTAAGAAACAAATGGATGCAAGTTGCATAAGAAATGTGGCATAAAAAAGGGCTTAGTAAATCTTGCCAACAATGTTTTAACATCAGAATGGGAAATGAAAGGACCACAAATGCCTAAAAAGTGGGACTTGTACCATGAAGAATATGCATCTGAAATGGCAATATAATACCCCCGTAATGGCACGCATTTGTATGCTGTCTATTCTCATAGTAAAACTGAGAATCCAAGCCCTGGAGGATGCTTCACTGGCAGGATAACAGTCATTATGCTATGAAATATCTGTATTTATGAAATCTAAATATAAGTGCAAATACAGCAGGCAGTTAAAGCTCTCTGTGGTTAATGGCTCTCAAGAGATGAGAAAGAAATGCAGGGTCACAGTGCTATCCCTACTTTCCTCTCCTTCCCTGCTGCCCCAATTACCCAAGTGAAGGGTCTCCGCCATAATGACTTATCACCAAGCCTGTGGAGAGGGAGGTGGTGGAGAAGAGGGGAGGATACAGAGAGAGAGAGAGGGAGAGAGGGATGAGCAGGTGACAGGTAAATGATCTCATTCTCTGCCATGGTTGCCATCCTACCTCTCAACGCACTTTCTTTCATGACTGTACAGTGAGCGGGTGGGGGGTTACATTCGCTGCTTGAGGCCTCTGTTTGCTCTTTGAGATGTACAGTAACGCATCCGTAGAGACTGGTATTAGTTGAATCACAGGAGTTGTTCCTGCTTCCATATATCCAATGAAGGCTCATCCCTGCTCTGTATTTGCCCCGCTTGATCCTGTCTTCCTTTTCTGTCCTCTGTATGCTGGATATCTTCAGACCCGCCATTTCCTATATATTTATCCCTCAAATTTAGTTCTACTCTGCTCTTCTTCCTCTATTGTTCCTGGATCTGTCTATTCTTCATATCGTCCTCTCCACCAGTTTCACTCTACTTATCTAACATGGTTTCTTAAAATCCATACATTTGAGTATTCCAGGTTTTGAAATGATATCAGTACAGTATTTAATGTGTTTTCAAACAAAGTATGCGAAATTTTATTGTTTTGGTGTTTAATTGGCAGAGCAGAAGTAGGTCATTGATGAATGAAGCAATGGGTAACAATATCTCTACTACTATGTTAAAGACACATACCAAGCTTCACACAGCATTCCAGTTGCTCAATTTGAAAGCTCTAATATCTTTAGGCATATTTAACTCTTTGTCTCCCCTGTGGATTGATTGCCATTTGTTGGCTAAGTGCTCCTTTGTTCAGCAGCAATTAATTATGAAAAAGGATCAATTGAATTGTTCGCCCCCACTGCTGGCAAAGTGAAGGCATACCTCTAATTGTCATGACTGTTCAGAAGCCTGCTGGGAAATTCAATTTCTATTGTTGTAGAGTACAGAAGTTTCTTTTACAGTGTCATTACTGATTGTTTGTCCACTGGGTTTTTTTCCTATGTGTATTCTAGTAGTCCAAAATAGAAGAAAAGTTTTATTTTATTTATTTATTCAGTTTTGCTACTATTGCCCAAATTCATAAAATACTGGTTCTGCACTTCTGACAATACCTGCTCATGGAAAACCCCACCTCCTCCGTTCAACACAGGCCTCTGTTTGTACAGTTAGTGTAGTTTCCAAGCCAAGATAGGGCTTTGTGACATCACCAGGTTATTTATTTATACTTTTGAAAGCTCCTGTAATGACATTATACAACCATTTTCATGAAAGCTGAGCACTCTCCATGTATTAAAATGGTGGAGTGCCTTTACATGAAGGCACACTTCAAATGCATAGTTTATATAAAATACATGCCCATATCTCTGCCTCCAAAGATATTCCTACCTGCATTTCAGCAGTATACTTCCACAGACATTACTCTGATGCCATACCATTGCAAGGTCAATTTTATATGGTGCTCTTGGCTGTTATTTGCTACTTTGGGTCCATTAAACTGGGCTACTTGAAAACATATGAAACCTTCTCTACTCACATGTCAGAATCACACAGAAATGAATGGCTGATTTGTGTCTGTGCTAACTGTGCATTTTAGTAAGAATGGTGCAAGCTATTCAATTAAAGATACACTTTATGTATAGATCCTATGTATCTTTAATGACCGATACATTATGGTTTGGTGCTATAGAGGTGTAAGTTTAATGGCTGTACAGTAGTGTGCTTTAGTGCACTGTGAGGTTGTTCCGCTAGCTACTATATTACAGATCATAATTTCAGTGCCGGGCGGCACGTCACAAGCTGGCATCCACCTTTCCCTGGCAGTCTGTGAACATTTGACGTAATATCAGTGTGTTTATAGATGTGACAAGAGTGCTCTGTCGCTTAATAGCAGCACTTATGGGTGTGTGCACATTACCACCTTGGAAGAATAGTTTTAGAAATAAAGCAAGGAGAGCTGTCACTCTGAAACGGAGCTGGACAAGATGTCGCGGGTAATAATGATGAACTTATGCACCTAAACTGCCTTTCTGTAGTCTCTATTATTGCACACACCCAACAGCCGCCTGACATTTTAATGAGACATCACTTAATATGCCATCTGATGTGATGATATTCAGGGTGTCAGTCTGTACTCAGCCATGCACATTCATTTATTCGCTGAGTGGCTGTGTTAAAAATATTAGATATTTTTTTCGCTCATTGTGTGGCCGTGAAGAAGAGGCTTTAGTCATAGTCCACGGTGATGGTTTGTGCCTAAATTACTTGTTATGGGAAGAACAAATTCTGCCTCTGGTGCTGCTTCTGATGCATAAAAATTTTGAGAAACCTATGTGTTTCTCCTTCTTGACATTTGAAGGTTTGCTCTGTCCCACTGAAAACCAAATTAGTGGGACTTTAAGATTCGCCTATATCAATTAAATACAGTCTTATGGGTACCTTGCATGGAATATGATTTTTAGTTTTATACTCTTTATGCCATCATCTTTTATAACCAGTGTAGGTAGGTAATAGTGCGTAGATTTTTCCTGTCTTCTTCAACATCCAAATTAATATGAGTGGATGGATTACTTACAGTGCTGATTCAGTAGGTTCTATATCCCAATATCCTGAAGCTCCTTATCCCACCCCTGATTACCATAACCATCATTATCACAGGTTGCAGATTAGCTCAATATCACGCCACAGTCAAAAGGTCTTGGGTTTAAACCTGACCACGCTACCAGGGCATTTCTATTTTAGGTTGCATACCTCCATACCGCCTGGGTTTCTTTCATGCATGAACATCAGTTTGTGTTTGTCAGTTTATGTATGCTAGCCCTGTGGTTTACTAGCTACTGCCCATGTACCATGTCTCTTGCCCTATATGTTGATAGGCTCCAGCTGGATGCAACCCTGAAGAGGATATAGAAATGGATGAATCACTGTGAGCTCCACTGGTTCTCCATATTTGGATTTATTATATACTAAGGCTGCAACTAAGGATTACTTTATTATATATTAATCATTGATTATTTTCTCAATTAATTGCTCCAAACATCCGAAAATTGTTTAAAATGTCTGCTATATTTTCCTAGAGCTCATGGTTGTTATGTGATGTCTTGTTTAGTCTAGCCAACAGTCTAAAAAGATATTCAATTTACTGTGATAAGTAAAACAAGAACATGAAGCAGATTCAAGACGAAGAATCTGAACCCGCAGATGTTTCTATTTTAAACCAACCCAAACAGGTAGCCAATTATCAAAATAGTTGCTGAATAATTCTCGTTGACAGACTAATTAATTAATCAGCTAATCGCTGTGGCTCTAAAACAGTTTTACGGTAGCACTATGATCTCTCAACATGTGAACCACATCCTCAATTTACCTGTTAGTATTTTCCATTCCGTTATGGCAGTATATGTTCATGCGACCTCTGATAAAGCAAATGTGTCACAACGCATCGCATCACACTAAACCAGGATAATAAAATAACCCTGCTACAGCCATATTGTGGCTCCTATAATTTACCCCTGACATCTCAACCTTGCAGATTTCGACTGTCAGGGTCTTTTTCTGCTTGGAGTGGGAGTTGATGAAATTATTATTCCTTCTTCCACCCATACACCCCCAACCTGATCCCCTTTCTCTGTGACAGTGTTGAGTCATGGCTTTCTGTTTCATTAATCTCTTAGCGATGGCAGTTTTTTTAGGTGCACCATTTCAGGCAGAATTTGAACTTTCAGCTTGTTCTATATGCTACATTTCAATCACTAAAGATGTTAGATCTATTCCAACTTCACCCAAAATTATACATAACTTGCTGCCTGGGTGGCAAACCCATCACTCAATGGGTAGAAATTTGCAGTGATTTTACATGTTATTTCTGAAGTCACTCTTTGTGAAGTCAGCTTTCCTCTAGTTTTACCAGAAAATTCTTCCAGCTGGTGGCTTTCTTCTAGGCCTTACAAGACACGGATCTGTAAACAGCGCAGAGCAGCTGAAGTGGTGGGCAGTCCCAAGGTCACGGGCAGACCACACAATGACCTGGCACACAGGACGGTGGAGGGGTTTCTTTCTTTCTCTTCCTGAATGTCTCTGCTTTCTCATTATTCTGATCTCTTTCACTCTTTCACTCCCTCCTCCTCCTCCTCCTTCCCTCCCTCTTCCTCTTCTTCTTCTCCTTTTTAACTGGGAATGAAGGCTTATGAAGCCAGTGACCCCAATACCAGTTCGCCAGGATGAGGAGATGAATGGCAGCAAATGAAACACAAAGCATTCCTCTCTGCCCTGCTGAAACCACACACTGTAGCACAGGGTGAACTTCATAGACAATGTGCTTACATCTCCCAGCACACCTGTGGTCCTCCTCAGAAAACGGTATATTTGTGTTCCATTGCATTGAGTTTTTGTATGTGGGTGTGAGTTTGTCACCAGTGCCACTACAAGCAAATGTAAAATGCACCTGCAGTGTGTTTGGGCATTTTTGTGTATATGAGTGACTGCCGCCACATGCAGCCACTGCCTACAGCATTTTCTGCTTAGAGCCCAGTGGGAGTTTTTAAAAGGCATCAGATCACTATAAACACAGACCGCTTATGCAGATAACACGAAAAGACTTTTCTCCATCATTTACAGCAACAAAATTCCAACTGTAGTTACATGTCATGTTCAATCCAGCTCTCACATCCTGCTCTAAGTAACAGTAGCTTTGTGTTGAACATCAGGCTCTAGGTCATCAACGCTGAGCAGAACAATGGTGATTACACTGATCAGCTGGAAACTGTTTCATGTAGTAACTCGACACGAACAGGCACCCAGAACCTCAGTCCCACACTGTGGTTTTTTAATCTCACTCCCACGCGGCACACTTGGAGAATGAGTGTGGTGGTGGTGTGATTCCTGAAAGACCTAAAGAGCTAAGCAAGTTCGGAGAGATACAGAAAAATGTGTACCTCCATTTAGCTGCCAAAAGCCAGGAATGGCTGTGCATTTCCTTTTGACCTCGACACACCCAAGGCTATGATTGAAACCCCTATTCTTTATTTTTAGTGATGTGAGAAACAGTGCAAACTAAAATAACTGCTGACAGATGTGGAAGGAAGACATTGGTTAAATACCATTTGGAATATGGAATTTAGCTGATTAAAAATTACTTTGCACATTAGTGCCAACTTGTGTGTGATTGCTCTCTCTCTCACACACACATGCGCCACATACACACACACACACACACACACATTGGGAGCTGCACTACTGAAATCCTTTGCTGTCAGAAGAGCTTAATCTGTTTCAGACTGGGGTTTTATTTTTATATTCGCCTTTAATAAAAACAGGATTGGCTGATCCCAGCCACACAGGGTTAAGTGATATAAGGTAATGGTACTGACAGACAGTTACATATGGGGCTGATCCCTGTGACTTTACCTGTGGACAAGCTTCCAGAACAAGAGAAAAACCCCAGTATTGATTTGTCTGTTTGAAATCAGTCTTCAAAGGGGGCTTCTTCATTGTTAACTTCTTAAGAGTTTTTAGCTTTAGGATAAACTTAGGAGCTTTAAACGGTATATAATTGTCACCCAGCCAAACATGACCCAATACTCAACCGATCTCGACCTTCAACCAGTCTTTCCCATTTGTCACTACACAATAGCAACTTTGTGCAAGTGAATACAAAATTTAACGTTGCATCTAGTTTTATATTTGAAAATCACCATGAACTCCTGCTAACCTTGTAGAGCACATACAGTGTGTCTTTCTGGTACAGTTGTGAGAATTGCTTGTTTTGTGAGGCTCTTGTCCGATAAAACCAAGACATCTGACAATGTCATTTTACCATATAGACGTCCTTTATGTTATAGTCATCTTTTATATTATTATACAAGGAATAATTTATAGCTAGTCAGTCATGATAACAATTAGGATTCTGACAGGATGTGATTGAATTCCTCAACATGGGGAGTATACCAGATGAATTATGAATATAGACATCCTGAATAATGACTGCTTATATGTAAATGTGAATTATTTTATCTTGTCATTAAGAGGCCAATTTTACATATGCAGTTTTCCTGTAACATCACCATGGTGAATTAATGTCGTTTACCGGAGATTTGTGTCATTATACATGCATGAGTGTCTTGCTGTGAAAACATTACTATTTTAGAAACAAATGTAGAACAAAACAACCATTGAATGATTTAAAGTTCTTCACCTAAATTTGTTAAAAAAAAGAGAAAACTTACAACTGTGCTATTTTATGTCCCTACTAATAAAAGACGGCGGCAGCCCATCATGCAAGTGTATTATTCATCTCCACTCATATACACAGCAGTTAAGGAACGCTTGTAATACCAACCCAGGTAAATGCATTATTGATGATATTTAATGATGTTGAATTAGCATACGGCAAAGACTTGTGCTGTGCCTTGAGCACTTCCCTTGCATAACATTGGAATATTTTGCCAGACGCCCCTGTGTTGTGTAATGAGGAATGTAATATGCATTATCGCCTGGAGTAAAGTGCCTTAGGCAGAGGAAAGCACTGAGAGCATGCTCACTTGACGCAGGGAATGTCACAGTGTGTGTATGTGAGACCGTTGTGTGTGTTCAAAGCTTATATAGTTTTTTTTTTTAGAATCTATATCGATAAACTTTTCACTGTCAATATAGTGTGATGTGTGTATGATTTGCTTATATTAGTTTTTTTAACTACTACACACCACAATAGTATTAGTGTTTTTCCTCACCACATACATTCTCTTATTTTGTGTCTTGTATGTTGCTTGTTGCATTGTTTTTCATGTCAGTTTTATGTGTTTATACTGTGCCTGTCTATTCTTTATTTTTATGCTTTATTGTATTTTTCCATTTGTATCCTATTAATTCTTGCTGCCCAGTGACCTGATTTCTAAAACAGAGAGCATTAAAGTTTGATGTCCCACTCATCTTGTTTGAATAATGGTCTTTGGCAAGATATTATGTGTAAGTCATCCTGCTTTTAGTTTTGTGTCACATGCATGCAAGCTTGCATTTGTATACCTGACTTTGTTCTCAGTGGTTGCTGGTACATTTGCTAGCCTGCCAGCCATTTATTTTGCACAGTGGTTCTTATTTCCACCTGCAGTGAAGCTATTCGCCTCCCAAATCTGGCATGCGTTCTTGTTATTAGCTGTAATCTTGCCAGAGGGAATCAAGAGGATGGAGATCAGAGCCATGTCCTTGTTTGCCCTCCTCCTCCCGCTTCATCTTTTGTTCTCCATTCAGGGCTTTGTAGAGGAGGAAGGGAGACAGTGTGGTGTACAGTAAAAATCTGGCAGAAGGGAAATGAGGAGACGTTATCACCCACTGATCTTGATATGATACAAATTGTTTTTTCTAGGATACCTGCAATATACTCCCCTCCCCCCTACAATGATCTCCTCCCTTTTGTACTGTATGTCTAATCATCGCTCATCCCCCACGTCATTGCTTTTCCCCTCCTTTCCCCTTCTCTTCTTCTCCTCTCTCCTCTGAGACACCCATAAACAGAGAGCATATATCGCTGTCACTGCTCATTTCTTGACCCACCCATAAAGCACGCTGATGGCTCATCCGTTTCCCTGCCAGATAATGTTGTCTTTGTTCATTTTTACCTGTGAGTAAGACATGTATATTACCGGCTGCCTTTTTCTTCCCTGCATACTTGATCGTTGAAACGATGCCACATTACCATTATAAATTAGCTGAGGGAGACAGGTAGCCAAGGAATTAAGATGGATGGATGAATAGCCTGAACTCAAGCAAAAGAAGAGTAGGAAGAAAAATGTCTTGTATGTTTAACTTACATGCATCTGAACATACAGGAGGATACAACAGCCCGCATCAAATTTGAAAAAGCACTAGCAGAAATTTAAGGCAGCAAATGACAAACACAATATCCATTTCCAAAGTTGTTTCAGTCCAATTTTTGTCAGTGTAACCACCTATAAAAGACTCAGACATCCCTATTGATGTCTGCCAAATGTTTGTTGGTACAAAGCAAAGCAAAGTAAGAAGCATCCCTCAGATACAACTTACAGTACATTAGTGTCAACAGTAACTGCAGTGCATTTTGTTTTCAGCGTTAAATCAAAATGGTGATGAGAGTGGAGAGAGTGAGTCACACGTTGTGGACCATAAAGCCAAAACAAGGAGCTGAAGGGAACTGCAGAGTCAGATGATAATTTTAGTTTTCACCTATATCTGTTTGTCAGTCTGTTTGTTAGATTATTTGTCAGCAGGATTATGTAAAAAGTATAGAAACGATTTGCACCACACTTGGTGGAGGGATGAGGCATGGGCCAGGGAAAAACCCATTAAATGTTGGTGCTGATCCAGTGAAAGGAGCGAATATGACAAGTAATTCAGTCATGCTATCAGACTGCCTTTTGCCTTTGATTTTTCTAGTATTAGAGCGACACAGACATGAGTAGGAATGTTTGGCCTTGGCAGAGGTATGTGCTCTACTGTGTGCCATTCCAGTTCTCTGGATTTGACACATGATACACAAAAACGCTTTTACATTACACAAAGAGATTTCATTCACTGTCAATATAAAAATGTCAGTTAGAGCAGCTTTAATATATCCTTTAGACATGTTGATGAATCATTTCAAGGATACAGAGGGCTGCGTGTGCTGCTTTTTAGCATGTGTTGGGGGACTGTGTTAGCCGCTTGGTTTCTCTCTGCATGAAATGTAAGTGAGAAGGGTTTTGTGGTGACTGTAGGTAGACACACACACACACACACACACAGACACTGATCTCTGCTGACGGGCACCACAATGCCAAGGCAAGGTCACGGCAGTTCTCTCTCCTGCCATCAGCCTCCTGGGCATGCAGAGTTCAAAGGCTTATGCGCCTGTCTGTCTTTTCTTTGGCTGGCTCTCGTTCCACCGCATCTCTCCCTCTTTTCCGTCACGTTCTGGTGCAAATAATAGAAGAAAAGCTTGATATTACATTAGGAATTGTGTTTGATTATTTCACTGTAGTGCTAGATGAAGCTGGTGGTTAAATGCTGACTAGCTCTGTTAGGACCTGTAGCAGAAACCAGGCTAATGACTAAGCTTGATTTAGCCATGCAGTCAAAATCAGGCTATTGTAAGTTCCTCCATCTGAATCTATTCCAGGTTGTGTTTTCATTAAAAGAGGGATGACGATAACGATGACTCCAACTAGTCCTGAGGGACCTAGTGGCCTACTAACGGCTGCCTACGCACACACACATTTAAACGATTGTGTATCCAAACACACTCATGCAAAAAAAAAAATCACTTTCCTTTACACTAATATATCACACAGCTGTTCTGACCTTAATCTGGGTTGCTGCTGGCCGCAGTGTGTCACAACACCTTTTATGTGATACAGCTATGACAAGTGTTTGATGAACTCATGAAAGTGTAGAGTTCCCGGTGTATGTATACACAGTATAACATATACGGTACACATGTTCAGAACCTCGGGAATCAGTCCTTTCCCGTCTCACTCAAAAATCCCAGAGTGCTGTCAGCCTCGAGAACCATCTAAATATCGCATTAAGGAAAATAATGGAGGAATTATCCCATAATGTACCTTGTCGCAGGAATGGAAAGGGGATTTATAATACACATCTAATCTCTTCACCTCTGAAATAATTGGACTTCCACTTTCAGGTCATCCTGTCAGAGATGTAGGGAGATTACCATTCACTGTAGACATGGATGGGATCTGTGTGTGAATGAGGGATTGAAAGGAACACTGGGAATCTTCTAACAAGGTAAACAGATGGACAGAGAGATTAGTTTTCAACTACAGAGATCTTTGAAGACATGTTCTTTACTATAACTCAAGTTCAATGGGGATGCTGCAAAATTTCAGATTTAAAATGATATTTTTTGGTAGAGTTTGCTACATCGGTAAATGAAATTCATTGAAATTGATTTTTTTTTAATTCTTGAAATCCATTTCAAAACACAACCCACCCATGGATTGCAGAAATTGTTTCTCAAGTGCTCTAGACTTAGATGAAGTTTGATTGTGCACAGGTATAAAGGAGCGATGTGTCTAACTTCTGACTGATCTGAAATTGCCTCTTGATTCCCTCAGTGCCATCGGCAAAAAGCAGGCAAAGGCACCTATGGACATCTTTTTAAAAGAGTGCTTTAAAATTTTATTTACACCTTCATTGCAGTGTGGTTTAGGTGGTTTGAGAATTTTCTAAAAGGCTCTTTGGTGTATTTAACCCAGGTGAAGTGCAATATAGATGAAATGTATTTTCTATCTGCACAGGGATGTTAAATTCAGGTTACAACTAGGCCTGTGTAATTTGGGAAAATTGTCACAATTTCTCCCCTTGATAGGCACAGTCCTCACTCTTTCCCTGACAGTTCTGCATGCTAAATGTCTGCCAATAGCAAGCACAAGTCTCATCCATTCATTAATGCAATATTAGATTATAGTTTAGTAGTAGTATAGCTTATAGTATAGAGTACTGAAGAACCATATCTATGTATATCTGAGTGTACCTGTTACCTTGGCACATGCTGCTAAGTTTTGTGTCTTTGCGTTCTTGCCTGAAAAAGATCAAATGTCTCTGAACTGCAGTTGGATTGCATTGCCAGTTGTAAATGGGATTGAAATTGCCTTCAGATCAGCAATGATCTCTGTAGCCTGTAGAATGAGATAGTCATCAGACAGCAGAATGTCGCATATTAAATGATGAAAGATGGAGAGGAACACAGCATTGGCACAGGGGAGGGGAAAGAGAAGGTTGCGCGCCCCCCCCCCCCCAAACACACACACACACACACACGCACACATGCATAGTACAGAGGGAGGAGATGCTGTTATGGTGGGCTTCCATCCATCCCCTGCCCAGTACTGGCAAGAACAGAAGGCAGCACACACACACACACACATATGCACCCACACAGTCATGCCCCCTAATAACCTCTCCGCTCTGTAAATCTGCTCACACACAGATTGGACTCCTGAGTCTGGTTCCTGGCTTCAGTCACTGTGCAAATTGAAGCCTTCAGGAATCTCATTGTAACTGGCCAAAATGACTTAGACACAAAGCGTTTGTGCGTGCACAAGTGCATGTGTTTGTGTGATGGTACTTCACATGCAATATGTGGTTTGTGTAGGATGAATGCATGGGATGCTAACTTTCTGCCGCCCCAGCAGATTTCCATACTCTCTGCATATGGAGGTTTTTGCCCTTCGTACTTCATTCCCACACCAACTCTGTGTGTGTGCATATTCTACAGTGAGCTTGAGCTGCTGTTAGAGCGAAAGCTGTTGAGACAAAAACAAAAAGGAACCTCTTATATTGCTCAGGATTAGGTGGAAAATTCATGTTCACTGTTTTAATAGAAAGCGGACAGGCATTTGTCCCAACACTCTGCAAAAATATGTGACACAAATGTGATGGTAGACTGCGAGATACGATTCAGCCTCATTCAGTCATGAATATCGGCACAGTTTAGTCTGCTGCCATGACACTTCTCAGGGATGATTTCTTCACTGGTGAGCTCACACTAATCTCACTCCACGGGCGAACAAAGCACACAGAACAACCAAGGACGAGACACTTAACAGTAGCTATTAAATCACCACAGTGGAAGGGTATTACCGGAGAGTATAACTGCTGCTGGAGTGTCCTGGTGTCTGAGCAGGTTAAGGCACATACTATGTGCTCATTACCACTTGGATTTAAATGATAATGAGATCTTACCCAAGGGTTCGACCAACAGTGCTTTTATAAGGAAGCTGAAATTGTCTTTGTATTAAATAAATAAATTTGACTCGAAAAATTTGAAATTCCCATCCTAAATATACAGATCAATTTTGTCTTTCCCTGGGATCAAAACAATATTTAACAATACTTATCTAGAAACAGTATTTCATCTAATCATTTGAAAAACAAACCCCAGCGTCCAAACCATATTAATTAAATTCTTCCAGACAGATTGGCAGCTCTTCGGGGTAGGATGACACACCCCAGTGTATTTATTGGTGTAGTTAAGTTAGGGATATGGTGCCTGTAAATATAGAAATAATTCCCATAAACATTACTGAACAGTTAAGTGTTTGAAAACAAAATTTTAGCAGGAGGTTTACAGGCTATTTTTATGTAGCTGTGGCCAGGCAGCCAACATTTTGTCTGAGATTTGATATTTATAAAAATATGTTTAATACAACAGTCAAAGATGGTGTTGTTGAGAGCCAGTCCATGGAGCCAGCTAATAACCTCTCCTGTTATATTTCAGTCTGGTACCTGCTCTTATGGTGATGAATGTGGCCAGTTATGAAGCACCTTGATGATGACACCATTGTTGAAGATCTTTTATTGTGATGTTACTGTGTAATGCTGACAGTAGAGAAATAAATCCAGGTTCTGCGGCTATGAGAATGCCTTCCATTTTTCTTAATTGGCTTGAGGGGAGCCATTACACACGCTCACTGGAGCTTAAAAACAGCAAAAGCATTTTCACTAGCTTTGCCGTGCCCTGCTCAAAAGCACATTGAAAAGGGATCTAAAATATAATAATAATAATAATGATCTAAACTAGGACTGAAGAGGATTCAGAGGAAATCTCTTAATCTCTGTTTGGGTTTGGTGTAATTTTGTTGGTCGTTGGCTCAGAAGAAGAATGGAAATAAAAAAGACATGGAACAGAAAAAGTGGTTAACAGGACTGTTATTGGTCCTTGTCTGGCAGGACTGACTGGAAAGAACAACAGCTTCTCAGGTTGAGTGATCTGATCTCACTTCGCCTCACCCATGTGGATGTGGATGATTTTCACGAAGGCAAGCTGGTTGCATTGCCACTTCAATCAATAAGCCATTAGCAACCAAAGAAGCAGAGGCTGTCAACGTTTGTCCCAGAGCCCTCACCCTCACCCCCTCCCATCAGGTTTTCATTTTGTTAAGTCTCTCACCTCTTGTGTAGATGTGTCCTGGACCCAGACAGGTTGAACTTAGCACCAGAGCCTCCTCAGAGCTTTGTTCAGGATGTGCCTTCACCGTTGCGGTTTTGCAAACATGGCAGTGAGTCGTGAAATGAGATTTCTCTGCTATCATTACTGGACTGAGAAAAAAAAAGCCACATCTCACTCTGAGTGAATGCCTCGCTGCTCTTCCCCTTTGCCTCTTCTCAGCACAGGCATGTCTAACCATCACTAAGACGGATCGATAGAGCTGAGCTCCGTAAGCTGCCTGCCGCCAATACAGGAAATACTGTATGCTGTAATGAGATGGGGATATTAAACAGTTAAAGAGGATGGTTTTAGCTAAGCAGTTGTAGTACGTGATTAGCGTAATAAAACAAAGCTTTGTTTGCATAAGTTTTACAACAAGAGAGCCTTTGATCTCCTTGAGGGGCTGCTAGGCGAAACAAAGACATGAGAGACCGTATCTCTTGCTCCTGTGAAAATGTTCAGCTGAGGGTTCATGGGATTTCTGCTGATCTGACACTATAGCTGGCAAGCTATTGAGCTCCATTGTTTCCGCACTGTGTGATTGATTGTTCTCTCTTTCAAAAAAGTAACTTCGATAAAATCAAAGGATTGCTTTATACAAAGAAATCAGTTTATAGCATGCATTGTTGTCTCAGTCTGTTCCTCAAAGCACACTGGTTTTAACTTTTCAGTGATTTTTATTGCTTGTGTTTTTTTTCTCATTAAGTGCATAGCAACTCCAAGGGGTGTGTTTGCTCGACATTCTGTATCGAACTATTATAAATGATTCTGTTGGATCCCCATATGAAGCCGTAAAAACCACTGTTTTCGCTAAGGGAAGAAATTCTTTTGAAGCCAAATCTCAATCAATCGAACATCACATCAGCGTATCAGCAAAAGTCTTTGAACGCATCATCCTCACCTTGCTTGTCTTTTTTTTTTTGAAGAGGATGAAAGTGCATGAAAAAATAAATTTGGGATAATTTAGCAGTGTTCCCCATATACCCGTTGCCAAAGGGCATGTTTTAACATCAAAGGGCCAGCTGTCAGCCTTGAAGGGTTTATAGTGATGGCAGATGACTGTGAATTGAATGACTTCCAAGACTTGATCAAAGATTGAATGTAACATTTGGAGACAGTTTGGCACTTTTCTGACCAGTGTCTACAAAGGCTGTGCAATCTGCTTGTTAGAGAGTACAATTGTTTTTTAACAATAAAAACCCATATTTCTTTTCCTAGAATAAAAAACAAGCATATATGTAAGCATCTTTAAAATTGGTAAAGTCTAATAAAAGCCATGTTTTGGGCTCATTCAGCTTGTATTTGCTTAATTTACACAGTGGATAAAAAGGGAAAAAAGGAACAATTGTGTTCCTGTTCAAATCCTTCCAACCCCTGAAGGTGTTTGCATTTTGACAGCGTTGATACCATCTTGGCTGCTGTAGATGTCAGTGCAGCCATTGTCCATTTGGTGCCAGATGCTTCCTGTTGCTCTTGCAGAATAACACGCTGTGGTGTCATGCCAAGCTATGCCATGGTGTTCCCTCTGACCTGGTAAACTCCCTCAGGCTCCTGGTCCCTTTTTGCCTGAGGATGATCATCCATGGTGCATCAGTCTTTGTGTAATTAACAGCAGCTTTGGAGAGCTTTTTTGGAGAAAGCTTCATTTAGGTTTCACAGGGGTTTTATATGAATTTGGCTTTCAAAGGGTTAGCAGTGAAAAAAAAAACAGCTTTTCACAGAGCTAAATGTCTGTGTCATTTGTCATAAGCTGTGTCATTTGACTCCAGCAGGCTTTAAATTTTGATGCTAGACATAGCTTGTTTACAAGATTATTAGAGATTTTGCTGGGCTTTTGAAAGTCACGTTTTAAATGACTGATGTGCTCGGAATCAATTTTACTTTTGTATGCTTTATGGAAGTGATAATGATGACGATACATTACATTACTTCACATTCATTTGGCAGACACTTTTGCCCAAAGCAGCTCACAATAAGTGAATTTAAACTTCCTAGGAACAAGAGCTAGATATCAAAAATTCACAGTGCATCCTTCACAAATAAACAACTAAGAGCGTATTCAGAGCTACAGAACAAGTGTTTAGAGTTTATATGAAACTGTTTACGTGGTAATACAATCTTTATTAGCAGCAAAGTAGCACTCTAGTGGCTAAACAAATTTTAACTGTATCAATATTCATACTCTGCCATGTAATTGTATAGCCAGATTGTTGGTCTGAAACCACGTTAGACACCTGTGCAAAGCTCCTATCAAGGTAATATTCAGTAATAGGTTGACTTGGATTCAAGGAGCAAAGCAGGAAATTGTCATCAGCGGCAATGTAAGGACAGCTATACTGATGGTGAGCAGAATTACATCACAGCCTGAATTAACCTCAGTTTCTTTGGTATTAATCTTTGATACTGAATTGCTCATGTCTAATTCAATAAGAAAACTGTGCTTTCATCCCTTTGTTGTATTAGTGCCGGAGTGGACCAGTGGTTGACACACCAGGTACAATATGAAACATTAATGATGGACATCAAATCATTTGGCAATTGTGTGGAATCTTTCATCTTGCTATCTGAACAAGATAAAAAGGTGTGTGCTCCATTAAATCAAAAGTTATTTCAGGTTGTGTTTGATCTTTTTTATTTTTATTTTTTGAATTTTATACATTAGATATAAAAGTACTAATTGGATATATCATCTGGAAACTTTCATAGTTTAGCTAAAGTATAGAAGTTGTCCTGAACAAGCAAAACATAACCAGTCAATAATACACTGTATGTCACTGATTTAAAGTAAGGTGATGTAACTTTTGCAACGACAATGGTACATTCTGTTACAGAGTACAGAAGAGTTGTGAAGTCAGCAAGCTGCCTCAGTAACAGCAATCTAAAGTGTGTTAACATTAGCTAACGTTAGCCACCATGTGCTATTGGTCATACCAGACCAAGTAAAGCTGTAGCAGCAAATGCTTTTCTTTCTAATTATTTCTACATTAAACTTGAGAAACTAGTTTGTGCAGCCCATCAAACAAAAGGATTCTTTCATGGTAGTAAAGTCCAAACAACATTGTCTGCCTGCCTCTCTCTACTTTCCTGCCTCTTAACTGCCAAACACTTCGACTGATGAGACACTGTGTCAGTGTCAGCAACCTTCCTTGTCACTCTCTGAGGAATATTATAGCCTTGTTGACAGGAGTTTAACTCAGTAATTTTTAGGGCAGCTTGAATTGAAACAATCCTTGTTGCATCGGCTCACTGATGTTTAAACCATCATCTTTGTGATGGAAGCAGTCTGGTGCATTTCTTTCCATCTTTGTTGCGACATGTCAGAATGTTGCACAATATGTCCGCCTCTTGGTATATTGCTAACAGCAGGGGGAGCGTTAACTGTAGGCCGAATGAATGGACTGTACATTGCGACACACGTTTTCAGGTGACATCTAATTGGTCTAAATTAAGACAATATGTATACAATCATATATTGATTAGCTTACAACATAACAGTTCAACACCTCTCCTTTATAAAATCAATTTTCCACATGATTGTCTGCATATCCATAGTGCTAAGTGTGTTTATTTCCTGGTTGTTTGTGGAAGGGTTAGTATGTTTGCTTTGTCTCTCAGTGTCTGTGTACTGTGTATTCTGTTTGTGCACACGTCTTCGCCACACCATCGCGCATTCACACTTCTCAGCAGACATTTCTGCCTCTCAGCGTGCTCCTCGATCGATTTAATTGCAGCAGTATATTTACAAAGCAAAACAAGCAATTCAGGCAGCTACACCAAAACATATAAAGCACTTAGCTATCAGACAATATTCTCTATGTTAACATACAGTGCACATGCAGACAATGTCTGGGAGCATATTTGACAAACAACATAGGGAGATACTAGAACAAGACATTTTAAATTGTTGTAATCCAGAAAGGACTGAAGCGATGACTGACAACTGCAATGAATTAGAAATGTATTAGAATACAGGTTTGTGTTCTCAATGGGATCTGGTATGAAGTCTTTTTTCTCAAGTGCTTCTATCCCTTTAGTTCTGTCTTCTCACTTACCATGGCTCATGCAGTCTCTTTATTTTGGTGAACAGAGAGAAAGATTTTCTTTGTACAGTGCCCAACAGGATAGCTCTTGCTGGCTTCTCTGGATAAACTACTCTCTTCCTAGTTTCAATCAGGTGTAATGAGTCCATTTGTCTCACAGCGCTGCATAAGAACAGTGCTTATCTCTGTTTGCCATTAGAAGTGCTTATTGCACCAAGAACAGCCAACTGTCATTAATACCTGTCACACAGTTATACAAAGTTTTACCAACTGCCTCTTCATTCTCTGAGTTCTGAGCCTCCGTTTCAACTCTTTTCTTTAGTTTGTGGTTCAGAATAAATTGACAGGTTGGCCACTTCGCACGCTCCTTGTTCATTTTTAATTTCTTTAATTCAATACGAGAAGGCTTTCAATATTTCACATCACTCGGGACTTCAGAAGAATATATCGGCACTCCCACCGGTGGTGTCTGGAATTGATGTTCATGTCTGATCTACTTCATTAACTCTCACTTGCTATCGTACCACTTTCCCTTCCTCTGTCACTCTCATCCTCTTTTCCTCTTTCTTTTCTTATCATTCCCCCTCTATTCTCAGGGTTGAGATCAGCAAAAAGAAGAGAAAAGCCCCTGCATGGATGGAGAGACTCATTATCTTCTCCTCCCGCCGTGCAAATTGCCCTGTCGCTGTTCACATCTGATCAGTAGATAATTGGATACTTCCTTATCTAAGGGACCTCCCAACCTCTTCACAAAGAACTTTTGATTTTTTGCTGTGCTCATCACTACTGTGACATCCCACCTTTCTCTCCCAACTAATCTGTCTCTTGTGTTGGGGTTTAAGCCCCCACAAGCCACCACTTCCTGAGCTTCCCTTATCAAGGTGAAAAAGCTTTGAGTGTTGCTCTTGAACAGCTGAAATAAAAAAAGAAAGACATTTTGCATGTTGAAATCAAAATATGCTCTGTTTTACATTTTGGATTCAGGCCCAGGGTTTTAGAGCCAGTGATCTAAACAGAAACCCTCTTCAGGACCAAAGAATACAGAGGCCTTCAGGAGGCGCCGTCAGGGGTTTTACACTCGTAATTTCTGCTGCCGGCTTTTGTTTGGCGTCGGCCATTACAGCCCAGTCGTGACTTGTCCAGCATTCGAAGCTACATCCCGTACGCCTTGTTTGTGCTCGCCTGCCAAATAGTTGTTGGGGGTTGAGTGTGTATGTGTGGGTGTCCAGTCTAAATGATGGGGAGGAGGCCTTTATACAGTCCAGGGCCCATGTTAGGGACAGAGAGGGGGACAGCATTAATCTGAGAGTTCAAGCCTATAGTTGTCACCCTGTGTGGGGCGGGAGGGTTTGAGGAGGGCTGAGACACTGACTTAAAGGCCTTTAGCCTGAACAATGGTTACCCTGTGTTTTGGAAAAAAGCGAGGAGTTCAAAGTTCAATCCTCCACATCCTTTTCTTTGACTCCTCTCTCATTGCACAAATCTTTTCTCACCAAGTGTCCACTTTTGACTCTTTACCTCCATTCCTTTCTTTCTTGGTTTTACCTCTTACCTCCCGTATCTCCACAAATAAAAGATCCACCTTTTATTTTTCTAACAGGAGCCATCTTTCTGATAGGATGAGCTGAGTGATCTGGTGTTGTCTTTGTCAGATAGAGGCGGCGAACGCAAAGACAGACAAAAGCTTTTCTGTGTTTGCAGCAGTTTTCTGTTTAGATGTCAGGTTTGAATAAGCTGCCTCAACATGCAGGCCAAATCCGCTCTGGCAATTTGACAGCTCAAGATGTAACATTGCCGAAAACATGACGAACACATTAATGTGCCATTAGCAGCTCATACACACAGGACTAATTTTAGAGCATCCCAGATCCAGCTTTGTTTAATGACTTTCATTTGTAAATGTGAATAAAAAACAGAGGTAGAGCCGTGCCTTGAATAAAAATGTCCATACAGTGTTTTTAAACGGCAAGTTCTACAGAAAATGTTAGATTAACACAAGCAGAAACTTTGGCCAAAGAAAACATGTTCAGTGTTTAATTTAGGGCATCTATGAACTTTCTTCAGAGTAAAGAAAGCCAGTGTAGCGTAGAGCTCCTACTTAAAGGCTGCTAACAGGTGTACTCAATATCACATTAAGAGCCAATGACTTCTGGTTAATAACAATTAAACAACAATTAAGGCAAATTACACAGATGTGCTGAACACATGTAAACAGCAAATATTTTTCTAAGTATGAATCTTAGAGTCATAGATGTGTTTTACAGTTTATGGGCCTCCTGAAAGGTCCTGAAGACACAAAAATAGCAAGAAAAGAGAAACAAATCTCTAAAATGTTGCAAAATATGAAATGTGAATCAGGTTTTTCAGTTGGGTTGAAAAAAGCACGGTAAAAAGGTTCCTGCATCGATGTGAAAACGAGTCTTTTACGCTAATTGGCTAAGTTTATTGGCTTTATTAACAAGTTCATGGCAGTTAGTTCATATCTGGCTATATAATGCAATTAAATATTACAAGAAAACATATATCAAAGGCAGGATTATGCAGATCAAAATGACCCCGTAATGGATATCTTAAAACTAGGACCAACTGCAAGGTTGACTTTTTTTGGGGGTTGTGATAGATGCAAACAAGATATAAGAGAGTGAAAAGACTCTTTTCGATTGTTACTCATAATTAAATTAAACTATTCATTGGGCTGGTCATGTCAAGCCACTCATTAATAATTCAACAAGTGTGTTTCCACTTCCATTTATCACATAACTTCTTCATTGACTAAAAGATTTTCCACTTCAAGAGAGCATAAACATGTGGAGGCAATTTGATCAAATTTTCTGTTTACATCTAACTGTTCTAATTTGGTATAATTTACACAGTGGTACTGTGATGGAAATGCAGCTTGTGAGAGAGAAAAGACAGCTACACAGAGTGAGCGAGAGACATAATAGGAGGGAGAAAGGGAGAGATCACCTCCAGACTGTCAGCCAGGGATTATTCTCCCCTCTGTTAAATCAAAATTCCATTTCTGTTCCGCTTTCACCAGGTTTGGACGCTCCCTCAGGCCCCTGACGCCTCCCAGTAATGCAATTAAGATCCGTAAGCTTTTCCCAGGAATAAAGGGGCTGAAAGAGGGATTGTTCCATGCTTCACTGAAGTTGGGAAAATCTGTGTGTGTTCTCATATATATGCGTGGTGTGTGTGTGTGTGTGAAGATGGATTGATAGAGGGGTGGAGCAAAAGAAAGTAATAACAGTTGTCTCCTTGCTCCCCTCTACTCAACCATTCCACACAAACAGACATAAAGAAAGAGTTTGAGTTGTATTCTACCCCCTCTGACACAAACACATACACACACACACAGCCATTTCTCTCTCGCTGCCACCTCCACTCTGGTTGTAAAGCTATTGTGTTGCCATAGTGTTGGCGTGACTTTTTTAACAAAAACATCAACCATTCAAGCTTTTTTTTTTTCTCTCAGACAATTCAAAGCCATCATGGCTGCCAGTGCAGCAGATTGCTTGTTAGTTTTCTAAACCAAAAACTGCATTAAATGAGTTGAGCATGTTGCAACTTGCCTTCATTTGTTGCAGATCAGTTGTGAGCTGTTTGCCTGTGTTTTATGCCTAGCTGAGTATTCCACTGTGGTTTTTAGATGAGTGATGCTTTGGTAATTGAAAGTGAATGGGGAGGAAATGGGGCCTAATGAGCCGCATTCCCTCAGGTCAAGAAGAAGGCTCAGAGATGGCAGAGCGATATGCCAGGGTGCCCAGGCTCGTTTAAGGTCATGCAGATACTCACCTCATCTGCAAGAAGTCACGTAACACAAACAGAGAGAGGCAATGTTTAGTTTTTTTCTACTGAAGCTGAATATCTTCTTTGCACAGCATTTTATTCATGTAAATTGCTATCTGAAATGAAGTAATTCAATTGATGCATCAGAGTATTTCAGGTGCATAACCATTTCTGGTCATCATTGTCCATTTTGTCCAAGGTGCTTTATAAGAAGTGGCAACAAATACACATGTTTATGTTACCTATTAGGCAGCAACCTCCACCTCTCCATCTCACCCTACACAAACCAGACTACTCCATTTTACTCAGGTCTTTGTCATGATGTTCAGATTTTACTGCTGAACAACTGGAAAAAAAATATTTAAAAAATAAAGTTAGCTTTTGCCTTATAGGTCACAGTTTAAGGCAGTTAAGGGCTTGTTAAAAATGTGACCACAAACACTCTGGTGGAACAGTTTTTGATGAGGGATGCAATCGGATTTTCCTCCCATCTGTTGTCATTGCACGCTCTGCCCTGGAGTTGTCACTTTACCGGCATTGTTGGTCGTTTTGTGCGTTCAGCAGCAGTGTTGTGGTGCGACTGAGAAGATAATTGGCTTTTCACTGAAGCAGTTTTATGCTGATGCAATTGAACCAGTGCTCGGCGTAAAGGTTAGGGCGATATTAGGCCCCATACAAATGAGAACAGGACGATACACAGTGAGGCAGATGTCAAAGCCAATCTCTTCTTTTAGTCTAACCGGGGGGAATGTGTGTGTGTGTGTGTGGTGCAGAGGTTTGTGTACTCTGCTGAGAGAGTTACATCTATGCGTTACATTAACGCACATCCGGACAATCACTGCCACCTTCTAACATTTTTGCACTCTACACTTTACACTTTATACTTTACACTTTACTTTTTAATTATGTATATTTATGTTCCTTGTAAATATAGTTCTTGCTTCTTGCTCTTCACTCTTTTCTTTTACTATAACTGTCCTTTAGCACCAATATACCAAGACAAATTCCTTGTATGTGCAAACTTACTTGGCAATAAAGTCTATTCTGATTCTGATTCTGATTCTGATCTTTTATGTGGAACAACTGAAAAAGTGCAGGCGCAAATAAGCAACTTGAATGTCCACTTCTAAGCACATTAGAAGCACAATCAGATTTTCTGATTTTTATTCTCAACTGCAATAGCGTGAGTTCACAGAGTTCTGCTTGCCATGCCCGTTGCAGGAATGCACACAACTAAAGCGGAAACGTCCCGTGTTATGGCGAATTAACAATGGCCAACAACAGCATCAGCACCCCGGCAGAGATCAGGAAATTGTAATGAACAATTTTCACTACTTATACACAGGAAATATCAAACAGTTAGACAGCAAACAGTTAATTGGAAATAATTGTGAGATTTATTGATATTGAAAATAATCATTCGTTCCAGTCCTAGCAGACATACACACACATGCAGGCACACACTGCCATTTGGTTCACACTCTCACAGACTACCACATTCCCCTTCTCTCCCATTAATGTAGTGTTTTTTCCCACTTTATGATATATGTTCAATAATTCAAACCGTTGCCTTCTCTCTCAGTCCCTTTATGTGTGATTGTATGTTGCTATGCTCAGCTCTCTGCCATTGAGCTATGGTGCCATAGCCTTTGGTTGTGGTGAAGGAAATCAGCTGTGGCAGAGCTGTAAATTATTCCTCTGGAGGGTTAAAGGGGGCTGGAGCCCACACTCGCTCCTGTCCGCCATACCTTTATCGGGACCCAGTTGGTTCCTATGGGCCCCTTATCCGTCAGGTCTGAATGGCCCCAGCCAGGCAACATCAATGACATGGACCACAAAAAGAGGTTGTTTAGTGTGCAGGGAGAGAGGGAGAGAAGATGGACAGAAGGAGAGAGAGACAAAAAGAGAGGGTAAGAGGGGGTGGCGGCGTGGGGGATCCTGGTGGGAATATTACAGAGAGCTATTATGTGTTAAATAAAATTAAGGATGAAGGAGTGAATCTGACATGTTCAGATGCAGCATTTCACAGCTGTGAAAAACGGCTATTCAGTTTGAGGCACATATCGACTCCATACAAGAAAGAAGTCCATAAACAAATTTTTACTCTACAAAAGCATTAAAAAAAGATCTCAGTGGCACCTTGTGGCAAAATGAAGGGGAGACTTCCTCCTTGGTTTGCTGTCTCCTAGTTTAAGACTGTATAGCGTTGTAAATGCGATCTTTTAAGCTTTGTTTACATGTTAGACAGACCTCTGCTGTCTCGTCCCCCTCACCCTCACTCCTTCACCGCCTGAAAGAGGACTTCCTTGCATTCTGATTGTGGGCCTGTCTCTTCGTACGGACTCTAAAGAATACTAATCAGCAAGCCCTCCTTCGTATGCAGACTCCATTCAGTCAAGGATGGTAGAAAATAACAGGAGGCATATGATAAATTGGAGGTCCCATATTGCTTAAACTCAAAATGTCCCTTCCCCTGAGGTAGTAATGTATGCCCAGCGAGTGGACGTGGCAGTATGAGGTTTGACTGGTGAGACTTTTACACTGCATAACAGACAGAAAAAAGCAAGAGAGGAAGGTAGGAAGTTATTGATCATTAATAAGGGTAAAAAAAGAAGAAAAGAAAACAGGGAGAAACATAATTGAAACTTTGTTATTTTAGTGCAGTTACATAGTAACCCTGATGTTGTCTCATCATGTGCATAACCCAAGCTGCTGCTGTCTGCCTCTCTGCTGCTGGCCCCTGTAGCATCTTGCACCTTTCTGTTTGTCCACTTTACCTTTCTGAGACCAGGCGTTGTTCCTGTGTGAGTGGACAAATATATTTCAGTGCACACTGACTGCAATCTGCTGATTCAACTAAAGGGGAAGTTTTGATAATAGCCAGTAGATAATATATTGAAACTCAGCAGACATGGGGCAGGCAAATCACAGCTTTCTTTAAGATTCTAGTGAATTAAATAGTTAAAGGTAAATTGGGTCATTTGTACTACAAGGTAGGCATTATTCCGCTCACTTGCTCCTCCTTCACCCCCAGAAAGAATCCATGTGTAAAGCTTAGATCAGCTTTCCAGCTAACCATGGCTTTGGGTGGTCAAACGGGTTCAACAAAACCCCCCCTAGTGCCTGGCACAAGCTGTACAGAACACACACATACTCCCACAAACACACACACAGAGGTATTAGAAAACATCATCACCATCCAGGGGGTCGTTTCCAGAAATGCTAATGTGGTGTATTTGAATTGTTTGCTCTGCCTACATTTTTAAAAGCATCCAGACCTCACCAGAATATTGCAAGACAGTCTTGTATAAGGTTAAAGCTCCTCTGCTATCTCACTAAGCCAGAGAGTTCAGGCTATCTTCCCCTTTCCGTAGCTGGCAGCAAAAAGAGAGAACGAGAGGAGGAAAGGAGAGGGAAATAAGGGAAGCAGCACCTGAAATATTAAAGGCATCTCTTTGACACACAGACATACATGCACAACTAGGTGTGCAACCATGTGCTTTCTTTGTCTCTCTTTCCCATACATAGGCACAGACACACCCTTCTGCCTTACCTGTGGGGGCATCTGGGGAAGAGGCTGATCAGGTCTAAATACCCCTCCGGCAGGGATGTCTTTGATGGCTGTTGCCCAGCCTAATTTGAAGCAGGGCTCATTGCAAGCCTCCCTGTGGGATACTGGATCAAAAAACAGCCAGTGGAAAGAAAGCTGGGCCTGGAGGGATGTGTGTGAGAGTGCTACTGTGGATGCATATGCCCAGTATGTGTGCACATGTCACTGTGTTGTGAGTAAGTGAGTGGATGTGTGCGCTCACCTTGCCATTCGCCTAAGAACCGGCAGTTGCAAACAGTGAAAGAGGACAGAGGACGGGGGTGTTACTGACAGTCCTAGCCAAGGAGCCAGCATTTCCATTTTGTTCACTGGAAGCCAAGTGTGAAACTTTCATGAAGAGCAATTTGCATCTCTGGATGGCTATGAAGAGGTTGGCTTTGTTCGCTGCCACCGAAAAACCGTGCCCGCACACTGCTGGCTCCAAAACCCTGCCCACCCCACCACCAACCAGCACCCACCCTCTGCCCTTCACCCTCCGCCCTCCTGGCACCACTTTTTTTGCTGCTTCGGCCAGCAGCCATTCCACCATTGTGTTGTGTGGCCAAGAGCACCTGCTGGGAGCCCTTTCATCAGGCCTCCCTGGGGTTTTTTCAAAGCAATCAAAGGGCACCCCTTCAACCTCAGCACACACACACACACCTAAAATCAGACAGATAGGTGGGGATATTGATGCAGGAAAAGTGTGCATCCACATGAAATTAAGGGAGCATTGAAACGTGTCACTGTCTGTTGATAGGAGGATGCAAAAGATAAATGCCAACTGACTTAGTTAATACATAACGCATCCCTCATTGTAAATTTTGCATAATCTTTGAAAAGCAAATGACAAAAAAGTTCTCCGCTGAACCAAGAGTCCATTGTGACTGTCTGTTGAAACAAGGAAACAGTTAATGAAGGGGGATGTTGTTGGAGACAGTGGAACAGGAGAGAAGACATGGTGGTTTGGGATTTGTGTGTGTGTGTGTGTGTGTGTGTGTATGTGCGTGTGTGTGTGTGTATGGTAACGGCGCTGAGAGGCGAGTGTCTTGGTTGTATTTGTATTCCAGTGGCCCGGGGTATCCGTGGATACACCTAGGTGACTGGGAAGCATGCAGAAGGAGGAAGTGGGAGAGCGGTTATTTCACAAACGTGCCCCTGATACCCACGATGATTAAAAAGAGCCACACAGTGAGAGGTAACTTTAGGTCATCTCTGACCAAAACATGCTCATCTATGGCAGCATCCTCATTGATTTGTTTGGTGTAACTATTTTGCACATGGTTTTGTGGTTAGGATAGATGGTAGACACAATTCTACATGTCTCCTGAATCAATATATTGAAAGCCTTGTTGTTAACACTAGTGGAAACTTTCCTATTTCCTCATGGTTAATTTGAATGAACTACCCACATGACAGGAACTTGAAAAGAATAAAGGTCTTTTATTTTTCAGATGTCTGAGTTACGATGAATCAGCAGATGCCTGCAGATACTAAAGAAGCAATTAACAATATTTTACTAGCTCTTTGAACAAAACACAGTTTACCTATGTGCGTAGTACTACATTACCACTGATCAATACTGACTGTGTGTATTTACTGAAAATGCACCAAGGTCCCTGAACTACCTGCAGTGTGCTCTGCAACTTAAACTTTACTGAAAGGTGTAGCAAGCTCTAGACCGTGATGAAGATTCAATACTGGTGCAGAGTTTGCACTATACTCATTGGACTGGTAAGAAACATGATATGTGGCTAAGTTTTGCTGAGTATGGCAAGTTAACTAGCTAATATTTGCTGATCATAGCAGAGGAAATTATCAGTTAGCCACTGCTTTGTATTTTTTATGTGTCATCTTGGTAGTTGTTTGTCATTTTATACAGATATTAAACACACAAAGAAAACTTTAAACGTGAAATGTGCTAACTTTCGCTTTTATTTCTAGCTTAAGTGGTGTGGTACCAACTTCCTTGAGTCAGTTTATTGACATGTAATTCTTTATTACGATGAAAAGTGCTTTTCTTTTTGGTTTGTGCCTTTTGTATCTCTGGATACTCAAGGATACTTGCCAAATTGAAAATTAGTTTCAGTGAACAGTTAGCATTGTTATGATATGACGCCACAGTAATATATAATCTGTAAATCTTTACATTTTAAAGTCAAATCCGAAAATACTGTATATGAATTAAAGTACCGTAGACCACTCCCAGCAGCCCTCCATTCAAAGTTGAGACGTCACAAGATTACACCAGACAGACGAGCTCATTTGGCCAGCTTACAGAATATGATGATTCATAAACCGCAACAAAGGCTGTGTCAAACGATTCCCTCCACATCCCTTTCTTTCTTCCCTCCTAATGTTCCCAAATCAAGCAGCTTTGTGGGCCAATGAAAAGAGCTTAGTCATTGTATAATTTCATTCATGCAGTCGATGATGATGGGACATGTAGGCCTTAAAGGGATTAGCTGAGAAAACATGATTACTTTGACAGTGTAAACCTGCTTGAGACTAGAGGGGTGGAGCTTTAAAGAGGAAGTGCTCGCATTAGTGAGTCACAGCACTGACCGAGATACCTTTGGCCCTGTGGTGGGAAAGTCGTGAACTTCTGTTGCTCATACTTAAAAGACAACAGTGATGCCAATTCACTTTTATGTATAATTGCTCCTGCTTTGTATTTCCCACAATCATTTTGCATTACATTCCATATGTAATCATTGGAATGGAAAGTCAAACCTACCTGAAAATGAACATGGGTGTTATTGGTAACATGTTTTTCAGGGATTATTTCCTGGTGGAGACGTCCTTTTAACATTGGTAACCTAGTGACTGAAAGGAAGCAAAGGGGATGAGAACATGATGCTCATACTGATATAAAGCAGAACTTTAGGCAAACTGGAATGAAGGTTTCATGTTTACTTTGACAGTTAATCTTGTTCTGTGTCTTGTTTTTTTTTTTATATATTGTACAAAACCCAACTGCAGCAAATGGCTTGAAAGATTCCTCCAGCCTTGCTGACTTTGTGCTTTATGCCTCATGAACAAAGGGCAGTAAAGGGATAATTAAAATGGTCATTGTCACTTAAAAAGAAACAAAGAGCTATTATCCAGAGAGTCCATTTGGGATATTGACGTCCTTAAGCCATCATCACTGTGTAATTTTGTCATTTACTTTCCATTCTCTTGATTATTGGTCATTCATGGTTAGGTGGAACTGCACTCAGCAAAGTGTTGATCTTGAGATTTGCATCATTTTCTTGTCTTAAGCAAGGTCCTCAAGTGGTAAACAACCTCCTTCTAGTTTTAGCATCATTGCCATTTTGGAGAGGTGCAGTTAGAGAAATTAATAAGCCTTGTTACTGAAATACTGAAATGAATTGTTTCATTGTAAACATTGTCTATTTTTCACACCAATTACCAACATCCACTTGCAACATACAGATCCACATAAAACTAAACCCTTGTGTCTTTTCCTGAAACTTGCCATCTTTATCATTTTCAACATGCCTACACACACACACAAACACACAAGATTTATCTATGATTATTCTATTACAGCCTCAAATACAGATATGTTTGTCACATTGAGGCATCTCCCAGTGGGGGTTTGCTGTTCACTCCGAACTCAGGCCGCAATCCTTTCATCCACTTCCATCCAATAGGTGCTTTTTTATTTATTTTTCTAATCAGCGATCACAAACAAAGCAGACAAAGGAAGGGACAACTGGCTGTTTGCCAAAGGGAAAAGGGGGCGGGAGGAAGGGAGAGAAGGAGGGAGAGAAGGAGGGAGCAAGCGAGCGCGCGACAGCGGCGGAAGGGGAAGGGTGGAGAAGAGGAGTGGATAAGGAACGTAGAACGAATGAGCGTGGCAGGAAAGACAAAAGACGCGAGGCCGTGTACAGTGTTTTGTTTTTGCTGAGAGCGCAGCAGAACATAGAGAGAGGCGGGGTCAGTGTGTCACAAAAAAATAATCGCATTCCACCATTGCCTCTGGAAGCTCTAAGAAATGCAAAGCAGCAGGTTGGGATTTTTTTTTTTTGTCTTTGTCACCTTAGTTAATATTAGCTCTCTTCTTTTCTATCTGCTTTTGATCCAAAAACAATAAAGTATACACAAACTTCACACTGCTGTAAACACACACACACACACAGACGCACACATGCTTTAACTCCTGGTGACCTCTGGGGCTCTTTCTTGCTTCCAAGCAACAGTGATTTGTGATTGAAATGAAGTCTTTTTTTGCTTGTCAGCAGCGGGACAATTTTGTCCCTCTCTTTTGTCTGCGGATGCTCGGCAGGCTTTGTTGGAATCCCCACCGCACCCCTCTTCCTCTCACCCCTCCCCAGCCACTCCCTCTGGCGAGTGCTGATTTTTGATAATAAGCCCAGGAGTAATTTGTCATGTGGACCGTCCAGCAGCGCGCGGCATGTGTGCCGGTTTGGGACTTGAATGGCGATGGTGGAAGTGCAGGGACACGAGAGGGGAATTACGAGGCTCACACCGAGCGTCGATTCATACAGCCAGCGGGAACGTTGTTTTGCTAGTAAAAGGCTTTCTCTTTTTGTTTTGGGAGGGGGCTGCTGAAACCTCGCCTGTTTCCACTTGTTAGTCAGTCACTCGCCAGAAGAGTAATTACAGAACAGAGTTTATGAATTTTCATTTTGCCACTCAAGTGCAGCTGCCACATGCATTGCAATTTATGTTCAGAACGTATGATTGCCACTGATTTTTAATTGAAAATTAAATTGCTATGATCCTCAAGGTTATTAATCATTTAGTAGTTACATGTTGATAAAAAGAAGTAACCATTTTAAGATGAATCTTACTGAACATTTCCGTGTTTGAGAAGTCGGATTGAGTATCTACCTCTCTTCATGCTGCATTTTACAAAGGATGTGCAGTATGGGCACACACACACTCTCACACACACACACACAGAGCACATATCACTGTGCATTGTGTGTGTTTTTGTGTGTGTAGCCAGAAAGAGGTTGGCCTAACTGAGCTTTCATATACTACCGTATATTTCCCCTCCCCCCGTGCATCGCACAGGTTTTATGGCCCCACTGGGACATTTATGCTACAGTGTGGGTGTGAGTGAAAGTGCGACTGTCTGTGGTCTAGGTATTATTCATGTACAGTGCAAGTAGTCTCCTGATGCCTGGAGGTAGTTGATATGTTGAGGTTGTTGATTTTTTTTTGTTTTTGTTTTTGGTTTTAACAAACACAACTTTAGCATCATCACAGTGGAGTTAAGTTAAAATAATAGCCCCTGAAAGGAAAGACTGCTGTTGAGTACACTCTCCAGTAAAATCAAAAGATATTTGTGATTATACTGTACGCATCCAGTGGACCAACTCTCTGCTTAAACTCATCAGCTGTTCACAACCACTTCCTCCTTTGCCTGTGATGACATCAGTCAAACAGCATTGACAGCACCCTGGTGAATACAGAGCCATATACTCTTTGCATGTGTGGGGAGGGGCGGGCCAAAGGATTGATAGCTGATATCATTAAAACGATGACCCTGTCTAAGAAAGTGAGCGTCTGATAGTCTGATGAGATTGGAGCGTTGGGAGGGGGGAATAAGGGTGTGTGTCTGTGTGTGTCCGCGCACACAAGTGTGTATGTGTCAGTAACATGGCTGGTATTACTGTCAGAGTGTTTAATAAATCAATGCAGGTCAAGTCTGAGAGCAGGATGTCACCCAGATGGCCTGTTGTTAGGGGGATTTGTAGAGTGTGTGTGTGCATGCGTGTGTGTGTGTGTGTGTGTGTGTGTAGGAGCAGTGAGATTTCTCTGTGCATATGTCACTTCTAATGAGAGGTACTGAAGCAGAAGGATATGACCTCATAGAGTCTCCAGACATCTTGATAAAGACTACCATCACACACACACACACACACATACAGTGTTAGCACACACCTATTAAAATGGTACGTGCTGTTGTTCTGTCAGTGAGTGAAAGTAGAATAATAAAAACTGACAGTTATTTATAGGGAAAATAGGACAGTACTAGTTATGATTTCCGTATGACGGACAGAATGAGTGTGATGTGTCTGACGCCATCATTTGAAGGACTGATCAGCTTCATGTTGTAAAAACAAAAACAAGCCTGGCCCTGTTTGTTTCTCCCTCTCCGTGTGCCTCCCACAATGGCCCCTTTTGTGCTGCTACTTAATTAGCAGTCTCTGAAGCTAACACAGCGCGGCGTACAAAGCGACCGCTCTCTGATCTCTCTGATGAGATATCCACTCACCCTCACCACAACAAACACAGTCACGTTTGTTTGTCTCAAGAGCTAGCTAAAAGCCTTCCAGGCACACGACATCCCCCCCCAAAAAAAAGAAAGAAGAGAGAGGAGAGTGGGATGACAGAAAGAAACTATTAGAGGGAGAAATGATGAGAGAGGGAAAAATGGAATTGAAAGGGGGCAATCAATTTGTATTTATTTAATTTTAGGAGTGTAGGAATTTCTGAAGCATGTGTGATGACAGAAGGCTTCATAGCTATGTGTGTAAGGTTAGAAAAGAGGGAGAAAAGAAAAAGGGATGATTAAGATAGTATATGCGTGTAGAGAACTGTAACATAAAAGGGGAATAAAAAGGAGAGTGATACTTTTCTTCCCCTGACAAGCAATTTCCTCCCATTATATCTGAGTCGTTTCTGATTCTGTCTTTGATCATCACTGTGGCCATGCATCTTTATTCCTCCTTCTTTTTCTTCTTCTCCTCTCTATTTCTTTTTTGTCATGCTTGTTCTCCTCCACTTATAAGCTGCTTTGCAGAGCTGTAATGCCCCACTTATGTAAGGAGGAGTGGGGATCGGGGACCCAGGATGTGACAGGATTTGGGAGGTCTTAGACTTTGGCATGTGGCTGATGCAGACGGCATCACTCTGGGAGTTGAAATCCAGGGATCTGGGAACAATACAGGGCCAAGAGAACAATGGCATATCATGCTCAGTGTGATTTTGCTCTTCAACCATCCAAATGAATAGAGACAAGAAGCTGAACTGGACTAATCACTGGTAATTTGGGAAAACTGCAGGGTTAATGATTGAACTCTTGCAGTTTTACATTTAAATAACAAGATCGTTTTAGACGATGCATTTCCTTGCCTATATTTGATCTAAAGATCAGTAATCAGCTTTAAAGCACGACCTTTGCAGCAGTGACATCTCTGACTAAACGATCAGGTTGATTCATAAGTGATGCACTTTAAACTCTCTTCATATGTCAAACAGGTAATAAGGAAATGCCCACTAGCACAAACGTGAATTAAGCTATCATTTTAGAGCACTAATATTTGGTCAAGGAGTCAGGCAAACACGGTTGACTCAGAGGGCGTGCCTTTAATTATTCTTGCCGGTGTGTGAGCAAAGAGAGAGCACGCTGGAGGATGAAAAGGGTGTTGAAAAATATGTGTGCTTCCTTTGCTGATTCTTTGCGTGTAAGTATTTAAAATACTTCAAAATGCATATAATTTCTCTTCACCACAGCCTCTCTCATCAGCTTCCCTTAATGTTAATCCCCATCACAGCAAAGTGATTGATCCAGAGTCTCTTCATATTTCTTTTAGAAGACCCTGAAAGTGATGCAATCTGTTTTCTTAAAATTAATAAACAGATGCAGACCAGAAGTATTAAGAGATTTGTGAGCACACAGAAGAAAAATTTAACCTCTGTGAAGTGGTAGGAGCTGACAAAGGTTACCTCCACAAAGCATCTTAGTTGCCTTGTTATTATTTTGCCCTGTTTTGAAGGAGGGCCTTTTGAAAACCTCTGGATATAACTGCTGTGAGATGTGTTTGCCATGTTGCGCTTTGTTTTTGCATCATTCCTCATTTGTCAAATTAAAGGAAACATTTTATTTCTCTAAGGCATGGCTGGACCTGCTGGCACCACTCTTCAAGTGGCTGGAAAGTGAAGGATTTCACTATGGATAGACTACTTTATTGGTCCCAGAGAGAAATTGTGTTGTTACAGCAGTTGAGAATGAACAATAAAAATGAAGAATATAGAATAAGAACCACATTGTACACTGGTATTTTCAAGCGTTTTATATATAGGGATAAAATAAAAATCAAACACTCTAATATATAATCTATATTATATAGGTTCATGTGGCATAAAAATGCAGTAAACAGACACAATTTATTATTATATAGTTTATTTATGCTTTAATATTGAGGCGTATTCTACATAAAACAGTATGAATCAAATCAAAACAGCATGAACAAGCTATAGTGTAGCAGTAAGGTTTACAGTGTCATAACATGAAGAATAAAAAATGGCAAAAACCAGTAGAAAACAGTATGAAACACTATAAAACAAACATGACAGTACTGGGGGTATATGCCGATCAGCTACAACATTAAAACAACCTGCCTAATATTGTACAGATCCCCCTCATGCCACCAAAATAGCTCTGATCCGGGAATGGACACAGGATCTCTGGAGGTGTCATGTGGTGTCTGGCACCGGGGACATTGGCAGCGGATCCTTTGGGTCCTGTGGATTGAGGGGTGGGGCCTCCATGGATCTGGCTTTTTCTGGCGCATCCTGCAGATGCTGGATCAGATTAGGTTCTGGGCATACTGTCCTGCTGGTGGAGGCCACTGCTGCATGCTTTTTCAACAATGTTTAGGTGGGTGGTACGTGTCAAAGTAACACCCAGATGAATGCCAGAACCCAAGGTTTCTCAGGAGAACACTGAATAATGAGATGATCAGTGTTACTCACTTCACCTCTCAGTGGTCTTAATAGGGGCTGATCAGTATATGTATAGCATGTAATATGTAAAGCGTACTGTATAATGTCCAAAGTCCATCACTGTCAGTATGAGCAAAGCCAGCTTTCTGGTTCAATTTATTGTCAGTGAATATAAATGTAAGATGGCAGGATCCCAGTTTTCATAGTTTGCCACCATCTCTTTCATCTTCAACACATTGAGCCTCAGGTGAATCTAGCTTCATCACATGATGTCAACCAGATCTCCTTGCTCTGACTCCGTGTTCACCTCTGGTGCACCTCATTAATGATTCACTTGTGTTTTTATCTCCAAAATCTGGAGTCTGTGTCTTACCTTATAGATCTGATATTCCTGTGTCCAGAGAGGAGATCATAAATGCTAACAAGCTTCTTTGAACTGGTAGGTGGTATTTGATGTGCTGTGAGGAGCATAATATAAGTGTATTTGATCTGGCCAGCTGTCTGGATTGCCCATCCATGAGTTCTCCTCACATCTCCAGTCTTTGTAGTGTGTGCATCCGACACTCACAGCCATGTACACACACTCACACACCTGTGAGCATACATGCATTCAAATGCAGGTGCAAACGAACTTTCATAGATTTTTCGGCCTGTTTCACATGTTCCTCTTTCACCTCTGATGATTATTAATATAAGGCTGATTCCAGCCACAGATTTAAGTTACAGTTAAGACAGTTTGGCTTTGAAGAGTTTTGGAAAGTTATAAAAGTTCAGCTGCCATTTAAGATGCCCTTTTATTTTTAATCAGTCAATGGATTCAAGTTAGTTGAATCAAGAAGTCAGAAAGCTCGAACTTAGTACACAAAAACTAAATGCTACATCACATTCCTCCCTACTGTCCAGTGCTTTACAGTTAGTATTTTCTCAACTGCACCATGTTCTTGTTGTATTCTGGGCCTTTCTCCACAATATCTCTCGGTCTCTTAACTAATTATTGGGAAACTGGACAGGCCCTTAATCTCCTCAAAAGACCAATATTATACTTGTCTACTTTACTCCAACCCTCTCTCTGTTTCTTGCTCTCACACACACATACTATTCATGGAGTATTCCCTCACTCCCTCGTGGTTGTGGTTCAACCTCTGCTTTCTGATTAACGGCCTCTTTCTCTCTACTGACACGCTTCGTTCTTTAGCTCTTTAACCGATCGCAACAATGTGGAGGACCATCTATTTCCTCCCCTCTTTCTCCCGCAATCACTCTTTCTCCATTCTCTCTTGCTCTCTGATGCTCATTTTTCTCCTTTTACTTGCTTGCTCTTTCCTGGGATCTCTTTAGACCTTACAGCCAAGGACATGGTGTACTTTTTTCCTACTTCCTTTCTGTTTGTCTTTAATGTATGGTGTTTCAAAATATATATGTGTGCACTGCACCTGGCTGTACAGAGCGCACAGTCACAGCTTCCAGATGAACACTGGGCAGCTCAATGCACCTTTAAAAGAAAACACAGATAAATTCCTTGTTTTTGAAAACATAAAAACACAAAAGAGCAAGTTCTAGTGTATATGTGTTGTGCCATTTCGACTTTAGTCGAGTTTCATGCAATTCCCTGAATAATGTGAGAAGTATAATGAGCAAGAGCAACTCCAGCTGCACAGGCTGAAGTTAATTTTCATAATCATCAGTTTCTACAGACAATCTTTGTTCAGTGTTAACCTAGCTTTTCATCTTCCCGCTGCAGATGTGACTGCAGAAATAATTTCAAACACTCAGTAGCAAAATGCATTGTATGTTTCAGTCATCTGAATTTGGTTGGTTTGGTTATTCAAATTGAATTTTCTGCTAAATACTAATAGCTCAAAACACACACACACACACGCTCACCATGTAATGTACTGTAGGTAATGAAACACCTGAGTAGTGCAGCACAGCATTTACTCTGGCTTTTCTCCAGATTTCATGAGCACAAAACACACTGAATCAGTTTGGGCTCCATGTTTCTCCCTGGTAGTGTGGTGACCTCAAACTGGGTTATTTTAATCCAAATTTCTCTGGCTTGCTCTACTTACAGTCCTTGGTCAGGATTAATCTTAATGTTCAGTCTGTGTACAAGTGTGGTCAGAGTTGGTTTTGAAGGATTTTGGTTGGAATTACGTAGATGTAGCAAACTTCTGCAGAATTTCTGCATTTTTCTTCTCCCTGATAGTTGAGTACCAACATACAGGTGCATTTAGATAAAGTTTGAGGCAGCACAAGTCAAACATGAATGGAGGTAAACATATGTATTTTATCAAAGATGCATATCCTGGAGAATGTTTTTGCATGACTTCACTTTATATGTAAATACACAGACAACACAGATATTACCTACAGGAACTTCCTGGAATGTTAACTGAAATGTTTACCTATGATGATTCTCTGTATGACCTGCCACCTGCACACATAATACTGTACAGAGGTGCACTCCACACAAACAGCCAGCTTCTGTTGTTACAGCACACATATCTACTGTCAGTCTGGGAACACATCCATTTTTCTCTGTGCCAATAAACACTCCAGCGGCTTGAATACAGGAAGATGAAAATTCTTTTTGCATTGTATCACACAATTCACACTTAGATTATCAAAATGAAATTAACAGAAGATCCTAAAATGGCTAAAAAATGTCCTAAAAACCTTTTATCATTTAAGTCAGATCAAAAGCTAGAGAATCATGGATGCTTGTTTTGTTTTCTTGCACTTGGAACGTTAACAGTTTAAAAGGTGTCACCGTCTCTGCTTGAAGGGTGGTAAATAATCTCTCTACAGCACCAGTTGTCTGTTTGAAACCATTGTTATTAGAGCAAATCAACATCTCAGGGGCTGCAGTCAACAGATCATAATTAGAGGTGACACAGTGTTCCTATAGCGATTATTGTGCTGTTGGATGTTTTATTTCCATTTCCTTTTCATTCTGTGTGTGTGTGTGTGTGTGTGTGTAATGGAGTGTGTAAATTGAATGAATTGGAGGAAGGCACTGACCTTCACCTGTTCCCAGGTCAAACAATTGCGTCCCAAATCATGTCGTCAGGAGTATGTGGGAAAGAATCCTAAGAGGTTTGCAGTGTCTGTGTGTGTGAGTGAGTGGGTGGGTGGAGGCCATATGAACATCAGTAGGTCATCTTAGTCACTTATTGATCATAGTGGTCACCAGAGCGTGACATTAGTTGAATGTCAGTGGAAGATTAACACTGTATGTCTATAGAAAAGGTGGACAGCAGCAGCACATTTAATCCTGCACATATCTTGTAGCACCGCCCTCATGGTGCCTTCCATGCATTGATACGATTGCCATTACTTAAATGGTTTGGCCGTGCATGACCCTGTAAAGGTATGATATTCATGTAGAGATCACAGGAGTGATCATCCAAATGTTATAGTTTAAAGTTCACAGTCTTACAGTCTTGGCCAAATCTGAACACATCCATCATCTTGATGTTAATAAATGCATATTTTCCCAGATAAATAAATGAGTAAAGTAAAGTAAATTAGTAGAGGATATTAACAAAATAAATCTAAACAGAAACAAATTTCATTATACATGTGTTGCTTCAGGAACAGTCCTACATTCTGTGAATCATAAACCTAAGAAATCCCTAGATAAGGTGTAAGTGAAGTGGAGTGATGGATAAGATATGACAATCTGATGATGCAGTTTAAAAGTATACGAAGTTAGTGATGACTGGAGAATATGGATAAAACCTGCTGGTGAGCAGGATGGAGCTCTTCTGGTCTGTCTGCTATTTCACATGAATATTAATCACTTTTTCTATCTGTGGATAGAAGACTAAAATAAAATAATATTCCAAGAATGGAGGGGTGATTGGTAGGTAAAGGTGTGTGTATGCACAACAGTATGTGTGTACGGTTGCCTAGTGTTTGTCTCCTCCACAATCACTCTCACACCTCATAAGGCTGGTTCAGGCTGTTCCATATGGATGACACTCATATATGACAGGTCCTGGTGCATCAGAATGTAAATGTAAGCAGCTGTTTGTGTGTGCGTCAGCAACTCTTGAGAGGCATGGGAAAATCTTTGTGTGTGCAGATTTTTTGCACATTTATAGTGTATTTATAGTGTGAATGTCCACATACTTTGCAATGTATGATCTCTCTATATGTATCCATCCACCATTTAGAATAGATCTCTATAGTGGAATATGTGACATTTACCTGTATTGTTGCTCCTCTCTTTCTCCTGTAGCATTATTTTCTGGATATGTATTACAGTCTGCATTCTCTGTGTTAGTTACTGTGCCTGTTGCAGCGGAAAAATATGTTTTATTTGAACGTTTACTTCATTATATGAAAGCTTTCTTTCCGTATATCCATCTGAGGGAAAATTCCCTCGCTTAAAACTAATCACTATTCATTCAGTACTCAAAACCCCAAATGACTGCACTCTCATAAATGTAATTCTTGGCTTTCAAGATGGATGATAATAGCTTTCCATAATATACTTTATTGAAATACAAACATAGTGGGGATGCCATTTTTAAAGTAAAGTCTTCATACTGAACATATGAAATGTCTTTTTCATACAGATGATTAAAATGTCCCCTTATTATCATCGCCACTCTTGTAGTAACATCGTCTATCTTATTAATAAAAAGCGTGTTTTACTTGCTTACAAAGGAAAAGCTACTCAATGCCTCAGGCCACCTGAATAAGAAGGGGCCAAGGTGAATTGTATTATTTTCCTATTTGTCCTTAATAAGAGGAAATGTGATTTAAGGAAAAGGGTTTTTTGCATTTTAATTAATATTTTTGAGTGGAGATGATCTGTGATTGCAGATTTGATATGAATTTGCAGGAAAACCGTTATTTGTTAATGTCTGACTTCAGCTTTATTGTGATCTACAGCGGTATTATGAATGCCTGTGTATGTGCTATGTGTGGCTACACCTGACTCTGTTATCAGGCTGTAGGTAGAGATGGAGGGAAAGATGAAAAAAACAGGGAGGTTGGACAGGAAGAGATGGGATTTATGCTAACACGCTGGTAGGAAGTAAGGGGATTTATTTGGCCCTTTGTGGAGACTGATGTCATTACACTAGACCCCACCTCGACAGACTCTTTCCCTCCTGACTTTTGTTTCTGTACCCCTATTCCCTGTTCTCTCCCTCTTTCTATTTACCTTTGTCTCTGGCTCTGACTACTCTGTAATCCCCAGGGACACGCTTTTCATTTATCCTAGGCCTACACCTTCTTCAATTCCATCTCGCTCATGTCTTTAAGCCTCCCTTTTTCTTTTTTCTCTCTACTCACAAATCAATACTCTGCACTGGTGAGTGTGTGATTGTGTAGTTGTCTCTTATCTTTTCTTCAATCTGCCATGAATTATCATCCGTATAAATAAATTTAGATATACATAAAGAGATCATTGCTCTCCACAGCTGAGATGCTGTCAGTTCCTCTAGCATGTACTTCATTATTATGGGTCCCACTTGTGCCATCAGTCATTACACTGCCTTTTACCACACACCATGGGACATCCAAGGCTATGCACATAAACAACAAGCTAATAAGATGGTTAGCTTTTCCCTCACTAAGTAAAATATGACTGTGTAGAAGACACCATCTTACTCTAGGGTTGGACCAATTCCTTGTGTAGTTCAGTGCTTTTAATCAATAATAGCAAAGCATATGGTGCTAATCTTAGGGGTTTGATTTCATGTTGAACAGCAGTTAGCTGAGAAGATCATTCATATCTGAATATGAAGCTGCCTCCACAAGATGACAAGCTTAGTGGCCAAGAAATAGTCCAGTACACAACCCCCCATAAACCCACAACTTGTTGTTTTTACACTTTTTGTTTTTTGCATGGATTTGGACAAATGAGATATAATATGGTAATTAATCAGTCAGCTTTAGAGGTATAGGTAGGCAGATATTTTTCAGTATCATTGTCCAGTGCTTTAGCCAAGCGCTCTGCTAACCTACATTTTTAGCTAGTTTGAACTAAAGGTCGGTGAGGTGGTTTACCACCTGACTCCTGTGAGGGAAATGGAACAGTAGCAGTCACAGTTACTCTCACTGCTCGTCAGATGAAAATTACCCTGACACCACCACTGCACACACAGGGGTGTTCACATACACACACACACCTTCTCGCTATTTGTCAGCCCCCCTCTCTGTATATTTCATCATGGCGAGGCAAGGCATTGCTAACACGCCAAGCGAGTGCTTTCTCTTGTTCAGTGGCTCTCGCTGTCAAGGAGAAGGATTTTTTTGCCTCTCTCCGTGACAGAATCAAGTGCTTCAATTTTCCCCTTGCTTGGAGAAAGTGACTGCACAAAACCTTTGGAGTCCATAGGCTATCAGGAAAGGGCTACACAGAGCCAGAGCCAGTTCTGCAAAAACTGAGCTGGACTCTGAAGGTGGATCAGGGGTTATATAAAATGGGGCAAAGCCTCTTAAGTTCAGGCAGGAGTGCCACACTGTTCACATGTGACATACTCTATTCAGGGCGACATATATCCAACATGCCCTCACAAAAAAGGGGGTCTACTTAAGCTGTCGGGTTAACACTGTTGCTCCTCCACCACCTCCACAGTCTTTTACCAGATTTATTCTTCAGATGATATTTTAAATCTGTTCCAGGTTAGTCCAGTGTCATATGTTTTTAAGCCTTAAACATGTGACTGAAAGTCACATTTCCTAAGTAAATTTACTGACCTATCATGTCATGTGTATCTCAAAAAGTATTTCAACAATATACTCCAAGCAGGCTGGAAACGTATTCGTCCACGCTGGATGGTTTCGAAGTAGTCGCACACACCCTGATGCATGCGCACAAGTGTCGTGGCTAAGGTACTTTCAAAACTCTCTCCAGTGGTCTTACCTATCTTACAGCCCTGGTTCACTTAGTCAGCCTCAAAGAACAGGCGCAACAAAGGCTGTCTAATCAAATGTCTCCTCAAGTCTCCTGTTACAAGTTACACTTGAACACACCACCAAGACTCCAGCCTGCAACCAGCTGCATCAAAACATTGCCAGTTGAAGGTTAAATTAAAATTGGATTGGAAAATTGGTTTGAAGTTGGAGCTTGGGAATTACTCTTGACTTAAGTTAAATTTTAATTGCGTGGTCTTGTTGCTTTTGTTGAGTGGATGATCAAACTTTTGACATATCTCCGTAGTGCTTGCTAATGTAATGTTTTTGCACTCCATATCCTAGAGATCACTTGTCAGTTAGTTTGTGTAGATGGTGTTATTCTTTTTTTTCTATTCAGCACTTCATGTATTCCAAAGGGGTTTTCCAGTTAAATACCTACTTAACCTATCCAGAAGAACACAACAAAATCAGAAGGCATCCATAAACTGGAAGTCAGGGTTGTGACTTAATGTTGGATGCTTCCTTTGTCTCCACAGCAAAGAAGACATGTGCGACCACAGACTTTGCCTGTAAGAACGGACAGTGTGTTCCTGCCAGGTGGCGCTGTGATGGAGAGCCAGAGTGCGCAGACGGTTCAGATGAGGCTGATGCAATCTGCAGTAAGTAGCTGTCCAGACACACAGACAGACAAACACAGCCACACATGTAGACATGCAGTGCCACAAAGGTAAACATACAGACAGTGACAGAGGGAAGGCCTTGAACATACAGTCAGATGGGTCAACACACACACACATTTGACATGTCTCAAATGTGTAAGCAGCTACATGTGTGTAGTTCAGTAGTAGTCACATGTATGCATGTGTTTTTAATGGAATGAAAGTCTACAAAATACATTAATTTCCTATAACATTTATATACACCAGCATGACGTCATTGTTTTTGTCTTTTTTACAGTAACTCGTGCTGTGTTGTGTGACCTCCACACACACATGCACACACACACACACACACACACACACACACACACACACAATTTCCCTAGGCATAAAGCAGTCCCAAGGTCGCTCAATCTCAGTGTATCACATTTTGCTGCATCCCAGCTGCTGTGCCAACCTTCTCTTTCTTGTACATTGCCTCAGAAAATGGCTTTCAGTTGCTTTTTTTTTTGTTGGCTGCACCATCAGAAGCCTGCCATACATTTTATGATCAAGGCCACAGAGGATGGGAGTGTGGACAAGATGTTTGCTTCTCTCATGATATTTCCATAGAACTCTGAATCCCTTTTTGTTTCTCACAAAGCAGATCATGACCCAGTCGAAGATTTACTGTTCAGGTTTTCAGTTATGCAGTGTGTATTAAAAGCATTTATGTGTTTTGTGTAGGGTCAAGTACCTTTTATGTGTTGATATAAGGTTTTTTGTTTGCTAGAAAGTGTTTGCTACACATGCTGACTGTAGGACAATGCAGCCAGTAGAGCAAAAACTACAATGACCAATGTCTGCTCATGCACGTCCTGGATATTTTTCAGTTGATAGACATACCTTGTAAATATTTTTTTTTTGATAATTTTAACCATCTTGTTAATCAGCAAAACTGTCATAAGGCATAATTTGAATAATTAAGTGCTTTAAGGCACTTTTGTAAAAAGAACTATTGTGCATGTACTGAAATAATTCATTAATGTCATTATCAGCCAGTAAACTATTTGTCCGTCACTGAAATGCTCAAAATCACCAGCTTACATGATTTTTTGTAAGCATATGTTCTCAGCACGCAATTGTGTAATTATGAAAAATGGAACAAAGCCTGTAAACAGACTTTAACTGTTGCACTCTTGTTTATAATGTTGGCAGCAGGTGAGGTCACTTGCTGTTGCAATTATGAAAAATGGAACACTGCCTACTGTGATTAGTGAATTAGTGGAATCAGCAGCAAGTCAGAGATAAACCAGTATTTACAGGTCGGGAACTGGACTCTAAAGGGCAATGAGGGTGAGGTGAGGTGGGGAGGGTTATACAGCATGTTTGTGTGGAGGGAATAGAGGATCAGAAAGCAGAGGGAGGGAGGGAGTAAGTTTGAAGGGAAGTTATTAACTGGCTTTTGGGGACATATGGTAGAGGTTAAATGACTGACAAGGCTTTTCAGAAGCTGCCTAATAGCTTTGCGAGTTTATGACTTTTGAACTTTTTAAATTTAGTATTTTAAAGTTTCAGGTTCATGGTAAGGGAGGGTTTACATGAGATACCAGAGTAACTCATAGATAGTGGGGTCTTAAGACCGTGAATGACTCGTAAGTAACATACCATTTGGTAATCCATATCCAAGCTACCCTCTGCCTTTTTCTGTAACATTCTCTCATTGCATTTTTTTCATCCTCTAACCTGTATATACCCTAGAAGACTGTGTGTTTGAGTGTGTGAGTGCTGTAGTTGGTTTGAACAGGGCTTAACTGTAATTGCAAAATCGCACTGACCAGGCTGGCAGACTTCTGAGTTGCTCTCATTAGGAATCAGCAGAGTTATATGGTGCTTTGTAAACACCGTGAGCAAGGTGTTCAACAGCGGAGTTGAAACTAGTCACCTATTAAGGCAGGAAGAGAACAAGTAGAGTACAGACATACAAACATTCACTGGCATTTCACATGGATTCACACTTTAATCTCACACATAACCAGAGTTTCCTCTGAAGATCAGTCACAGAACAGAGCAGAACTACCAGAGGTCAGTCTTTCCAGTTCTGTCTAATCACAAAACTTTCCATATTCGAAGAGGTGATCAAAGAGCCCTTTGAAGTTTCTCAAAGTAATAAGTCTGATTGGGATAGACCAAGGACATCTGTGGATGCATGTACGTGCTCATGCGTCTAAATGGTCTGAGTGTGGGCAACAGTATAAGTGTTTGTATTAAGCTAGAGTCAATGCTTGTATTTAGTATTCATCACAAGGTGAATCTGTAAGTCATTTCATCAGATTAGTGGACTTGTGGTTAAGTCTCATTATGTCTAATCAAGGTCAGACGCTGTGAGATCTTCCCTAACTTTCTCAGCCACATTGATCCTCACAGCTGTGTGTGTGCATGAGTGTGTGTGCTTTTGCATGTGCATGCTTTCAAAACAGTAAATTAAACACAAAAAAAACCTTCTGTTTGTGTGCTGTTATAAAGATGCTATATGAATGTTTTGCTTCTTTTCTTCTACTGAGGTTAGCATGCTAACCAGCTAGCCCCCATCTGACCTGACCCCTCAGATACAACATAAAATGTTGTATCTGCATTTCCTCTTCTATTTAGATTTTTCCACCTGCCTTTATGGTATCATGTCACCTAACTCTTGCTTTTACCAGCACCTTATCTCTCCTCGTTTGATGTGATCAAACCTACATTTCTATTTTACTCTCTGCTTTCCTTCAGTTAATGTCACACTGGACTTTATCCTATTTACTGTATCTTTACCTTGCTATGTCCTCTCTCTGCCAGTCCACCATCTTGTATCACATCCTCTCGTCTGTCCTCTCAGACCCTTCCCTGCTGTATGTCCTCCACTTTCTGATCGGAGTTCAGTTTAAGTAATGCCTTTGATTGCATTGATTTTCCTGGGAGGGGATCGATGGGCTGATCCCTAAGACCTCTGGTCGACTGCTGATTAACTATGGACCTCCGATGACGCCTCTGAAACCACACACACACACACTCTGGCTCCTCAGGAGCTGTCTGTAATTACACATCTGAAAATGAATCTGGGCCTTGAGGGGATTGTGGAGAAAATGCTCAATCAGATGAGTGGTGGTTGATGCATGAAAGAGTGAACATATCTGCACACAGTGTTCTGCACCCATCTTAAGTGCAGACATCGCCCCTCGGTAATAGTTGGAGAAGTGATATGAGTCATATTAGAAGTAGCATAAAGTCACTATTACTAAAGAGGTGACAGTAATTTTTGAAATTAACAAGGCAACAACAAACTACTACTTTTTAATCTATCATATAAGCAATTCTTGTAAGTATGTAATTTGCTATAATTGTTGCTACAAAAAAGTTGACAATATAAAGCTGCACTAAAAATAGCAGAAACAGGAGGAATTGAAAATATTTTTGTGTCTGTGCTTCAAAAGTAGTTACACACACACACACACACACACATGCAAAGGCAACAAAGTATACTTTGAAACAAATTTCTTAAGCACCCTCATTATTGTGTCACTGCCAAATAGTTCATTTTAAGGGTGCTTATTAGTAATCCAGAAAATCTTAACTACTAACTAAATGCCAAAGAATTACACGCAATTATCAATTTTCAAAAAATGACTCATCATTGACCACCGCTGGGTCATATATTTTCACGCAACTATTGAATTTACATAATGTGCAACACTGTGGGGAGCCCATCTTTATAATCCATGTACCAGATATCAAAGCTCTGATTTTCTGGGCTCTAGACATTACAAAGTCAGCGTCCATTTACTCTGAGTGGCATCAGCAAGATCCTGCAGTTTGACAATCACTGCTGATTAGACTCTCTGAAGCGCTATTTGAACTCCATCGTTATGTGTGCACACTCCTTCAGCTCTGCTGCTGCATATCTACACTCCAGGGATTAAAGTGAGCCCTTCTTGCCACCCAAGTGTCCCTGTATAGATAAAGGTTATTGAATTGCATCATCAGACACTCAGCCAACCTCACAGTCCCCTGCCAGTCCAAGTGATACTTCAAAACTTTGAATGTGTTTAAGAGTGTTGAAGCTTTGTACTATTTGGAGGATATTTTATATTCATAACATAAAAGTCTTGTATCATCAACGAAGGTAATCTAATCATTGCAAGTCTACTCAGGCATATTTCATACTTGGAGGCATGCTGATAAAGGCAGTACTGAAAAGCCTCTGAACTCATTGTGAAACATGGGAGGGGAAAAAAAGACAAACACCAAATGAGAATTTTGATAACTTTAGAAGTCAAGTAATCTCAAGTCACACATCACGGTAGAGTAGCATACTGAGATAAAACAGAGAGACCAACAGTCTCACTGTTCTGTTTATTTCTCTTATCATGATATCAAAGCAATTATATTTTTCATTTAATTACAAGAAGAAAGGATGATTTGGTTCTTTGATATGAATACCGGCATCTATTTCATTGATGTAAAAATTGTACTGTTTCACAAACTAAACTGCACGGTGCAGGGCTCTGAAATCACCTTCACATTCCAAAAAATGTTTATGTAATAGTATAAGACAGAGTCAAATGTATCACCAAATATCATGAATATAGTATTACACCTTAGTGAATACTGATATGTTAAGTACTTTTTACTGATCATCTAATTAGGTCTTTTTAAACCAACTTACCCAGCACCGTGGGGTATTAAAACTGCCCTGATTTCAAACTTGTCTCATTCCATCTGATGAAACTCATTCATCTAAAGACACAAACTGTCAAAGCAGAGCCTCTCATCACAGCATGACTTCTCTCCCACTTTTAGGAGCCATGATTTATAGAGCTCATATCGAGTCGCTACTGACTTCTTCAGTTTCTTTTTCATAAGGTAATTACAGCTCTACAGAGGAGAAAACTTTAGCTAGATATTGAAAAGTGGACAGTGAGACAGCTAGAGGACAGCTACTACATACCTTGCTACTGCTTAGTCAAACAGGTATTGAAACATCTTAATTATTGAGCCTCCTAAATATTTATATAGTGTACTATAGAGAGGAGGAAGGCTATGGTGTTTTTCAATCATGATTGCAGGATGTTCATGATAAGGATATGGCTGATGACAATGATTGCTCTTTGATTGCTGTTTGGCTACATCATCTAACTCTAGAATGGTTTAAAAAGCGGTAGCTGTTGTGCCTGCTTGTTTTGTTACATTTTAAAGGATAACTCCAGTGTTAATAAAGGTTACAACCTTTATTTTCCAATGTTTATTGGTGCAAATTATTGATAGTTAAAAATGTTTGGAATCAGTATATCTGGCAACCATAAGCAGCTGCTGCAATGTAATCTATTGGGTATTTGTCTATGTCAAAGTACATCCACTAAAGTGCTTGTTTGTACCACAGATTTTTATCATATTAAATTGTGTCTTAATGGATAAGATTCCAACAGAAATGGACCTTTTTATCAAAGAGTAAGATCTTTTTGTAATAAGTATGTTGCCAATTTTAGCCACACTAGTGGTATGGCTGTAGGGATGGCAGTGTCAGATGTCAGTCTGTCTGTCCACCACTTCTGTTCAGGCTGAAATACCTCACAGGCTAATTACTGGATGGATTACCATGAGACTGTACAGACATTCTTGGTCTCAAGGGAAGTCCTCAGAGAATCAAGCCTCCTAATTTTTCTTCTAGTGCAACCAGCAGGTCAGATTTGTCATTTATTTGGTGAAATATCTTAATAGCTGTAGTGCTAATGAGCAAATGTTTGCATAACACACTAAACTAAGATGGTGCTAGAGACATTATCTGGTCAAGCTCACAGAGCCGTTAAAGTGGCTTTAGACTGAAACCCAGACTATTACTGATTTATGTATGTATTTATTTATGGGTGGTTAGCAGCTCTTTACCGTAGGGAGACCCATTCTGTACATTTATGTGTTCATATGAAAAAGTGACATTTTAGTGTGAAAGTGTGAAAAAGGTGTGAATTCAGTTGCAGAAGAATCTGGGTACTCTTGGCCAGTATTGCCCAATATATCAGTCAAGCACCACTGTGAAGCCAGCTGCCCTTTGGTGACAATTAAAGTTGAAACTTGAACTTCTACCTCCCCCTTTACCCCCTCCATCTCTCTCTCTCTCCGTCCCTGCTGTCGTCAGTTCCACCTGCTCCTGTGTACTGATGTGGGTTTTCCCTTGTCTGTGCGTGCAGAGACAATAGGCAGGTCGGCATATTATAGCATGGAAGCAGGAGGTTGTGCTAGTTAATTATTTTGGAATATGAACGGGAAGGATCCAGTGAGTTGCGTTGTTGGACGGCTTCAATTTCATGCTTGAGGCAGCTGCAGCGCCTGCCGTAATTTCCCAGGTGGCCCCTCTCTCTCTCTCTCTCTCTCTTTCTCCCTCTCCACCTGCATTTCTCTCCCTTACTCTTTCAGTCTTGTATAACTTCAGTGACCCCACCATCAAAAGACACACAAGTAACTAATACACACACACATTCAAACAGATGTTCACAAATATTTAGTACATAAAAAGACGTACTCCTTCAAGAGTAGCTTGGCCCAGCCAGCCTGACTGTAAGAGTATGACTGAGCATTCTAGGGTGCTCTGATCTTCTGCTGGGTCAAGTGGTCTTTGTCTCTAGTCTGGCTACATGTTCTTTTAATGGGCCTCTTTTCCGCCTGAGGTGAATTTCATGCACTAGCCTGGCCTTAACAGCGCACACACACACACACACACACACACACAGACAAGCACACTCACTTCTTTCTGGTATCAGAAGTTTGTGACATTAATCTGTCAAAATGATCAAATATAACCTTATCAGTACATCTTCTATCAGTACTGTTTCCAGTCTATTTCAGTGGTGACTTCAATCAGTGGCTGAATGCAGATTTATAAGGGAATAAAATTAAGGTTACAACAACCACTAAGGGCCAGTGAAATCAATCGCTTAGGCTTTGTGTGGCGGCATAAAACTCAAGGCTATGAGTTACCACGTATTTGCTTTGATTGGCTGAGCATTACTGTGTCTGCTGTTTCTTCATGGTGGAATTGTAATTTCTTCAAGTTCATTACACATTTAGTGTTCTTCTAAAAGCCATGATAACTTGTCATTCTTGAATTTGTATTCAAGTCACATAACAGTATTCCAGAATGTGGGTTTTCAGGCCTGTACACTGGAAGAGTAGTCTCACAGACCAGGGATACAACCTCAGTATTTGCAGTGTACAAGGCAACAAGTCCTCTTAACAACATAGTAGAGAACATGTTAATGCCTTGATTCAACCACTAGTTCAAAAAATGACTTTAGAAACCCTTCCTAAGACTTTCTGTTACAGTATAACAGTGTCACAACATCATGTACAGCTCCATCTTTCTTACGAGAGAGGACATATGAGAGAGAGGACAGTCATTATTGACACAAAAATACAATAAGCTGCTGGGGAGGGAAAAGTAAACACAATTAGTTTGGGCATTTGAACAAAAGCGGGTGCTGTCATTGTCTGGTGAGTTTACAGTGGCAGTGTCCTGCATCAGAGTTCTTAGTAGTTTTCTCCAGGCGCATAATCTCAAAATGACAGGATTGTGTGTGTGTGTGTGTGTGTTACAGCTTGCACATTAAATTTAGCTCATAAATAATTGAAGATACAATGCTGACAGCAGTGGGTTTAATGTCACCTTAAAAAGTTGCTGGAAAAACAAACACTAAGGTCATGTCTCTCTTGTTCTTCCTCTCTCTCTCTCTCTCTCTCTCTCACCTCATATTTTAAAGCCCATCTGTCTCATACCTTCATGCGTTGTTCTGTATCTTGCTGTATCTTATGGCATCTCATTACTTACAAATGTAGTTACCTTGATTTATATATCAGTAATAAGGTAAAGTGTGTTGATCACTTAAGGAGGATACAGAATAGGTACCTAACCAGAATATACACAACAAAGAAATACCTAGACATTAAAAACACACTTCCCTTTTATTGCCCATATGGTAATTCTGCAATATTGACATCCACAAATCTAAAACTAAGAAGCCCTGTGATACCCAATTTGTGAGAATTCTATAAATACAGTTATAGGTAGGTGGCGTAATCTATCAAGTAGGAAATATCTGCTCAAAATGGACTACTGCTTCTATATAAATATTATTTATGGTAGGGTATGTCATTGATAGTTATTTATAGAGCCTTGTGTAGTAATTAGTGAGCGTGTGCTCCATAGGTTACACGAAAATCTCAATAGTGGTTCCAGTGCGTTGACTGGCTCAGTTCCAGGTACTTTAGGTTGACTGGCAAAATTTTTTGTAAGATCACGGAAGTTTATGGTGGGTATTTCCTTGATTCCTGGAAAGTAAAACTTTAATTTTGAGTTTATAACAACAACACTTACCTTTAATTTTTATTGATCAATTTGAAGTTTAGCCATATATAATAATAGTTTTGGAAACATGCTGTTCAAGTAATTAAAACTGGGAGGCCATGTTTTCAGATCTGTCTTATTTATTGAATTAAATTTTGTAGTATCAGAGAACATTGGGACTCTCATGCTGTGGTTGTGTGAAGCTGAAACTGCTGTTTATAGCAAACTTGTTTCCTTGTTTACACTATATAGTACATAGCAATCAAACAGAAAACCACCTATAAAGCAACAGCCACCATGTGATTTTTTGTCAATTCCATTCTTCCGTTCAATTAGTGACCCTTGCTCTTGGCTGGTTAAGATTGATTGGTGGTCAATATGTTTTTGCTTTCAGGGGCGTCTTGTGGGCTGGAACTGCCTGATGGGATTGCTTTGCTAGTGTTTTGTCCATGTTTGTAAATACTCATGCATAATAACAATTAGGGTTATTTTGTTTCCTTCTTCATTTAAGCGTGTAGTAAAAAAAAAAAACGGAGATATTTATATTTTCTCTTCCTTATTCCTCATCTTCTAATGAAACCCTAAACTGTAACACTGGATAACAGATCTGGCAAAAAGCAGACTTGGAGATAGAGCAGGTGTGATTTAGACATTTTTATTAGGTCAAAGACAAACAATCAGACAGGCAAACGGGTCCACTACTGCAGGCTAAGGCAGGAAAGCAGTAAAAAAAAATACAGCAGATGGGTCATGGAAACAGGAACAGTCAGGGAGAACAAAAGGCCTTTCTTGGTAGAAGACATTTTTTGACTTATCATAGTAGGAACAACACAGGTGCAACTGAAAACGGTAAAAACTTGAAATGATAAATATGCTCCATTTATGTATAGTATACTGTACTGTGGTCAGACACTTGTGCATTTTAGTAATTCCTTTAGTAATCCTAGCTGAATGAACTAAAAACTGAAAAGCATAGGGCAAAGGCAGACAGCTGTCTCCCGTGACAAAAGCGCATGCAACATGAATTAACTGTTGGCTGACCAAACTGGAGCAGCAGGCATCAGTGTAAAGTTTACTTTTTCAGTTAAGTACGAAGACTATGATTGTGCAGAAGTTCTTTATGGATGATACCCAGAGGAGGCGGTGTTGTTTTCAAACATTCTCTCTAGGGTTTCCTGACCACTACTGTAACCAAATTAATTTTGCAGGAAATTGTTTCTTAGACTGAATCAAAAATTCAGATATTTTTAGGCTACAAAACTTGCTAAAGCTTATAATTGTAAACCCACCTTACATAGTGACTTTGAAGGCAACTTACACGTAGTAGCTCTTATAATATTAAAAGTCCATTCAGAAGCTAACAGAAGTCAACTCACTCTCCACATAATTTGGCTGCCTGTTTTAATCTTCACACCCCTGCCTTTGTGCCCCTAGCCCAGCCTTTGAATAAACTGCCACGGAGGAAATAAGCTCAGAGTTCAGCTGTCAAGTTCAGCTCCCACGCTGTGTGCATCCCAAAATAAAAGCTCTGACTCTCTTCCTCCTTCCCCTTCTTTTGTCTGCCCCTTCTCCTGCAGTCTCTCATTAGTTGAGATGTGGCACTTGCCACTGGCGGTATTTTTAATGCCCAATGTGTCGTCTACTAAACAACCATTAAGAGGGACCTGTTGGAAGAAAGTGGCAATTTCCTATGAGAGCACTGGTGTCGCGTGCTGTATGTCTTCCCCCTCCCACAGCACTGACAAGACCCACAGTCTAGACTGCGCTAATGCTTCTACATTTAACAAGCCCCCTCTCTCCAGCTCACACAGCCTAGAGAGAGAGAGAGAGAGAAAGATATGGAGCCAGAGAAAGAGCGAGGGCATCTTCTTCAGTTTAACTTTGCAGCAGTCTCTACTTCAGAGCCCTGGAAAAAACAAACTGTACCACCTGAGAGATGCATGAGAAATCTCAGTCACATAAACAGACTCTACATTTCCATCCACTTGCTTTTATACATGTTTCCATTTGTGCATTAACGAGGAGAGGAAATGCCAGAAATTTAAGAAAATAGTCAAAATACCATACATTAAAGTGAGAGGATTTATGGATGGAGATTTCAGAAATTGTATAAAGCATAATATTTTACTGGCAACATAATTTCTGCTGTCTAAGAATCTTCTTATTAATTCTACAGCTCCTTTTGAACTATCACTAGTTCCCTGTGTTTTAATAAGTCTGATTTACTCACTGAAAGGCTTTTCTTTGCTTCTCTCCTTGTATTGTGGACACCCCTACTTCCTCCTTTTCTGCCATCTCTCTGATCATGTTTTTTTTTTCTCCTTTCCCTTGACTTTGATCTTTCCTCTCCAACATACTCCCTCCCTCTCCCTACATCAGGGCAACAATAATTGGAGATCAAGCGTTCCAATGAGGCCACTAATCAACATGACCTTCATTTAAAGTACGTCTGATATTAACCATAAGCCTATCCTTAAATTGGATGTCACATCTGAAGGGATAAGGGAGGGAATGGGTTGCAATTTAGCAACGCTCCCGATGCTTAACGGGTGACGTGGCCTCCAAGTCCCAACTCACCCTCATTTACATTCCAGTGCCGGTGACCAACTAAACCAAACCTAATAGTGAAAAAGTGCACAGTAATGTGTTGGAAGGGCATTATTATAACCTCCCCTTTTATCTGGAGACATTGGAGACTGTTGGATGGATGGTGCATATGGGATTTGAGGTGCTCCATCTACAAATGCACCACCATCTTATGTTAACAAATAAGGACATGCCACAAAAAAGCAAGTTAGGGTTAAATCATAATTGCAAAATGCAAATACACTTTTCAACCTTTCTCTGGTCTCGAAACTCTTCTCTCATCCCATAGTCTTATATTTTCCATGGCCACTTGGAGACATCATGCTCAATGGCCGTTGTGCATTGTCGGGATATGCAAAGTGCACACACTCATGCATTCACATATACTATATGTACCACCAACATAAACAAACAAAAACACACGTTCAGTCATGCATACACAAATATATGTAATCATCCTTACGGTTATAGTACACACACATGCGGACTGTACCCACTAACTCATGCATGCACTAGATTATGCTTATTGTACATGCTAGAGACACACACACACACACACACATATTCCATCTCAAAATAACTCACATGAAATAATTGTGAACCATAGACAGTGACGACTGGATGAAGCATTCTTTTTCTGCATTAGCGGAGTGATGTATTGCTTTGAACTGATTTAACACCGGCAAAAGGGAAAAAGACTGTCATTGACCTGTGAAGTTAGATGTACGTATCATGTGGGTCCATCAACATTTTATCCATTTCAATGACTTGACAGCTCACATAACCCTCTAGGGCCACTTCATGTCAGATGATGCTTTAGGTTCCTGAGCAAAATCAAGTAGTACTAAAACAGCAAATAATGATTGTTTTTCGTCCATAGTAATCGCAGATTTTTTTTTTCTTTTGATTAACTGATTGATCGTTTACTCTATGAAATGTCAAAATAGTGAAAACCCACAAAACCCAAAGTAACCGTAACATATGACAAAGAAAAAAGCAACAAATACTCTCATTTGCATAAGCTTGAACCAGAGAATGTTTGGAAAATGTGCTACCTTTTAAAACTGTTGATTGTCTGTTGACCAACTAGTCGATTAAGCAACTACTTGTTTCAGCTCTAATGTGTATATAAAAACATTATTGTTTAATAATCTTGATGGCCTGACCTGTGTGGCCTGACAGAGAACTGCTCAAAGCAACTATTAGTTAGATAAGTAAGATAAACAGAAGGTAAGCTACTTTTAAAATACCCATCCCCATGGGTGACCACACACACTTAACCTGAGATTTTATACATTCTAATGGCCACACACACATAACAAGGATCCTAAATTTGCTATAACAAGTCTTTGAAAATAAGACCACTGCTTGGAGCTGAGGTTAATGAGCCACCATGACGGTACGACCCACTGCAACCGATCACACCATTAGACTTTTAAAGTCCTTACAAGCCGAATATTGGCTGATCCCACATACATCTCTCATCTTGTATGAATCATTGATGCATATGAGTGCTCTGTGAGCTTAAGGCTCCCCCTACCTCCCGATCCTTTGTCTACTGCAGTCTTTTCTTCCTCCTTTATAGGGTTACAGCTCTAAAAGAAAAGCATTTCATTCATACTGCATGCACTGCAATTCCTGAAAGAGATTAACTATGCATCCGCTACAAGCCTTCCCTTATTGAATGAAAGTGCAGAATCTCAAATTAGAACAATATATTCATTGGACTACTTCTCCATGTCTCTGCTAATGTTAGATGCAATCCCAGCTTCATTTCTAAATGGTTGTAGTATGCAATTTTAATATATAATGTGTTTTTGTTTGTGCATTAATGTGCATGTTTATGCATCTGGCGTTGAGTTGATAGAAATTTCAGGTCTGAATGAGTGGTGACCAAATGAGAATGTCATGTCTGATGTGTGTGCATTTGGCAAACCCTCAGATTACAAGAAGCCCCAGTTTGATCAGATTCCAACCCAGTGCCTCTGCCTCTCTCCCTGAGTGTGTTGTCCTCTAATTGCCTTGGTCCAATTTGTCCCTACCGCATTGATATTTGCCGTTCTTTGACCAATATCGGCCCCGCCCCCCTCTTACATCACTCCATTTTCCTTTTCTGCTCTCCCCTATTCCTCGTTCTTACCCATCTGTCTGCATCCACCATATATTTTCTCCTAATTGTGTCCAGATTCATCCAGGTAACTGAGGCTAAAAATAAAAACATGAGCACAGAGGCATGTTAATGTTAGTTGCCCGGCATATATTAAATTGTCTGAAATTAAATGAAATTTAATATGGTTTTTATATAAGCCGACTGAGCCACCAGGAAGGCACGGTATGTGGTTGTGTATTGATTCAGCGGATGCCTCAGCCCTGTTTTACTACATGGAGTAGCCAAGCAATAAAAGTTTACTGTTCTCAAGCAGGCACTAGAGTAATTTATAGTTACAACCTCATGGCTGAAACTTGAGTTTAATTATCCTATTTCTGTGAGCGATCAGATGTTATGGACCCCCTGTTAGTTTAGACTTAATTGATGGTCTACTACGAGAAATAAGTTCAATACTCTCATTCTCTCTTACTTCCTTACACTTAACATATTCACACTCCTCATGGCCACATGAAACTATGCAATACTTCAATATGGCATGCATTTTCTTTGGAGGAGAGTGAATTGATATTCACAACAGAGCAGAGTATTTGGGCATTAATAATATTCCAATGATGTGATGCGAACATATTTCTCAGGTGTTGCATAAAAAACGTTAAAGAATAGCACTTCATCAATCAGTGCTGTGCTGTCTAGTGTGCAGGGGAATTCAGTGCCTTTAAGCATTTTAAATGTATGCAACTATAATCCTTAGTGCCACGATACTGGGTAAATCATCTATAAGCTTCCATTCCTCCCATTCATCATGTTCCATATTATCACATACGCTCCTCCCACATGTGCTTTTGTTTTGACACTCGTCTCACTGTGACAGACAGTGACTTGAGGATGACTTATATTACCTCCCAGGCTCATCGCACACCTCCATAATAAATAAATTATCTTAGAATTAGCGGTGGGAATACAGGCCTTCTGAATCAATCATCTGGGAGGCTAGCTTTGATGCTAGGCAGGCAGCTGTAGAGTGGACGTGGTGCCGCTACAATCCTCAATCCTCCCCTGCTTGTGAAGGAAAATTAAGAAGGTAGTTAATCAAAGTTCATTAGCATACAGCTCCTTGCTCCGTCCACCCCTATACCCTGCTCATAATAGACACTTAAGCAGGCCACGTGAGAGAATAACAAGTCTGTACCACTTCTTGTTTTGAATTAAAGACTGCATCATCCTTATGTACTTGATGAGTTTCTGACCCCAGGACCAGAAAAACCTATTTAAAATCCACTGTAAAATTTGAAAAATACTAGAGCAAGAGATATTAGAAAAAGACTTGTTTTGAGCACAGGATTTTCCTTCAGAATATGCAAACACACTAATAACAATACACAGGTACGGACATTGGTTGTAAAATATTTTGAACTGTATTTTTCTATTAAATATAACAGTTTTAACTAAGGACTCATTTAATAGTTGTATATTTACAGCATGATCTTTACCAACAAACAAAACCAACAAATAATATATATTATATTTCCTATGGAGCCAACGAAATCCAACTTGTGCCAGTTTGCTGGAGCTTGAAGTTGCTCAAAAAAATCTATTTAGTGAATATAATTTGCAACATTTAACTATTGCATACTGTGGATATATTTAGGACAATCATTTACATTGGGTTCCAATGTATTCGGTACAAAAATAAAGCTATTAGTTGGTGATTAGCGACAAAGAGATTTTCCCTTTTCTTCATGTTATAATGATTTCATACATTCTACTTAGTCTCCTCTCACAGCACTAGCCCTCATCTTGATCCCATCACTTAGCAGTCGTGCTGTATGAAACCTGCTTTGTCTCAGCTAAGTCTTCCCTATTTAACAGAATTTTGAGTTCTGAAAAAATAATCCATAACATCTTGTCCCCTGCCACTTTCTATTAATTGTGCTTTCTAATACTGAGAAAAGGAACCTCACACACTAACAGGCAAATTACTGCTAACTTAGGGTGACAATGTGAAATAAATTTATGAGTAAGGCACTGAGCTGAATCTGTTGGGGTCTGCATGACACTATATCTGTTTTACAAGTAAACAGAGAAAGGTCCTGACCCGATCATCTGACCAATTACGTTGCTTTACCTTGAGTTATCTGGATATGTTCATGACCGCACTCTTTTTTTTTTGACCCTGTGTTGCACTCATTCGATAATGCATAAGCCCCACTGGGAACTGTCTTGTCCAACCACACCATCTCTTATTGGTCACCACCAAGCAGCTCCACTGGAGCATAGCCAACATCAGTTCCTCAGTTGTTGTTGCTGTAGGCGGTAGCAAACTAGCTGGCTTCTGCTAACTTATTATATTCGTCTCTATTGCCCCAGGGGTTATATCGCCAAATATTCATTCTGTACAAGTCTCAAAATTTGTGATTTCAGTTAAATGCCTATATTTAGCGGCAAAAGGATATAAAACGTAAGTAGTTTGTGTATGTGTATGAAGGTTTGTTTTGTTAGTGTGGACAAATGTGGGTGGTGTATCTCACTGTGCATGCCTCTATGAACTCTTCTATGTATTCAATTATATGATATCTATATGTAACTGGATACTCTTGGAAGATTCAACTACGTACTCTTCTGTGGTGAGTAGCAGTCAGATGTTGCATGGCTTGGGTATGACAGTAGTTGGCAATATCTCTGCAGTCAGATGTGTCTAACTTACTGTCGATAAGTCCATCATGCTCCTCAAAATTGCCTGCTCTGCCAATGGATACACCTGTCAGCATTTGGTGAGAGGGGAACAAGAGGTAGTCTGTGTGTACACTGACTTTCAAAGTCTAAGGAAGAATATTTGGAACTACCTTCATTATCTTTCCAACACCATCACCTTGGACTCATGGAATTAAACAATAGATAAAATACTTGAGATTATGTTCTTTCTTTATTTTTGGCTACTATTTGGTACTACCTTTGTAAGTAGAACAGTGTTTAAATGTAAATATTCACTTAGTTAATGTGTGAAGTGCAGACTTACTAGATTTATTCTCTGTAGAATTTTGCTCCTTTTTTTTTTTTTTGTCTGTGCAGACATGGTGGGTGTTGTTGATGATGCTAATTACCCTCATGTACTACCATTTTTTTCTGTTGTCCAAACAAACTGCACTTGCTTCTGCAGGCAATGTAAAACACATTTCTTAGTTTGCACAAGCTAATTTTCTCTGGCTTGCATACCACAATACATGAAATGGAAAAATCTTTTATGCTCTGTATGAATGTATGGAATTTATAACTACTATTGTACATCATCAAAGGCCAATAAAGGCAGCTGAACAGAGATTTTAATAACACAGATTATTACTTAAACATACAATATTAATGAAAATTGGATTGTCTTTTTCATTTGGTGAATTATTACCCTTGGGGTGAAAATCATCTAAACTATTTTGTCATAATCAATGTCAGTGGGGCTCTTTTGTTGTTCTTGCTCCTCTGTATTCAGTCATATGATTGGCAGCTGATCCAGGACTCCGCCTTGTCCCAGGGCCCAAATGGACGGTCAGGCCAAATTACATCCTTTTAAACCAGCTGTCAGTCAGACACTTAGTGGACTGAATCCCTGGGGTGTGTTTCTGTCAATATTGAGTTCGTATTAGAGCGAGAAAGTCTCTGACAGTAGCCCTTGGACTGTGCTGACCCACACAAACACATACACACACTTATATTAGGTAGATAATGTGAAACATGAGACCAGTATTATCTTTATATTGCTGTATCTCTGGGACGCACATTTAAATTGATTGAACAGTAAGCCAGATGTCAGGCAATTCACTACTCTGCTCCTTCACATGAACACACCTACACACACTTCCCATTGGTATTCATATTTACATCACCACATTGACCATAAGAGCTGCATTTTGCAAATCAAAGACACAAGTACATGGACAGACACACACATATTGTACACACAGTCCTTTCAGTCCCCTTGGCAGTAATAACCAGACTGTGCTGATATGGCGCTTGCTCATTCACTCTCTTAAAGGGGATTTGCAGGAGGCTTTTATTCTTTAAAGGCCAAGGGAAACCTCATTTACAGGAGACACATTGAAAAGATGCTCACACAAGAGCCTGATATTCAGTAGGAGGAAGAGCAGCGGGGAGGGAGGGAGGGAGAGGAGGGGGAAGTGGCCATCCTAAAAGTTCAACCCTAGCAAAAGACAGGAGAGGAATCCAAAACCTCACCCCAGCCCAGTTCCATAGAAAAATAAAAGGCAAATAGAACCTGGCAACCTAAACTGCACAGTTGGAGAGAAAATCCTGGCAATCAGCACCGGCAACTCCCAGCGTCCCTCCACGAGGGGCAGCATTTGAGTGGCAGCAACTTACGCATAGTACTGTTAAAAATAAAGATGAGAAGAAATACGAGATGAATAAAATAGAGAACAAGACCGAAATGGGCAATTCCCATAGGTACTATTGATCTGTGGCTGCAACACACACACACACACACACACACACACACACAGGCTGGTTGCCAAGAAGAATGTTGGTGGTCAAATATGTATAATTGATGGAGTTGAGTTTGACACAGCTCTGCAATGTATTAATCTGGGGCTAGAGTCCCTATGGTGTTCAGAGTGTGTGTGTGTGTGTGTGTCTGTGTAAGAAGGGAGATTGGGGGCATATGAGGCAGGGTGAGGAGGCAGTGGTTTGAGGAGGATAAGGTTGCTGTGGTGACTGTGTAGGTGCCCCAGTGTATTGAGCGGCTGTATTTTCCTCCTACCACCAACCCCTGAGCTACACATGCTTAAGACAATGGCCTTCTCTACTGTAATGGGCTTTTACCTAGAGGGACCATCCTCACTCACACACATAGAGTGGATGTGTGTGTGTGTTTAACAAACTATAACCTGTGATTTAACGCCATTTCACTTACACTGATTTTCACAAAAAGTAGTCTATCCTAGAGCTAAGGTGACATCTACAAATTGCTTCTTTTTTTCTTTCTTTTTTTTACAACAGTTGAAAACTCCATATTATTCAATTCACATTAATATAAAACAGAGAAAACCTTAACCAAATCCACATTTGAGAAGCTAAACTAGAGCTTTTTATTTATTTTTTTGGAAATTACATAAATGATTAACTAATAATCAAAATGGCTGATTAATTTAATTTCTAACTAACTAATCAGTTAATTGACTGATAATGTCAATTACTGTGTTCTAATGTATTTTGGTTTACCATTGTTGTTGTCCTTTTGTGTGCTTGTCACTGGAAACAATTAGTTGATTAGTTAATTAGAACGTTGTATTGATTGTGTCATTTATTGTTTGTTGTTAATTTACCATTTTAATTAATTTATCAGCAACAATGCCAAACATTTCCTTATGCCAGCTTTTGATTTTCCATATAATGTTTAATGCAGTACCTTTGAGATTTGGAATGCTGGTGTTGAGACTTTGTATCGGAGTGGGCCGTCTTGTCCACCAACCTGAGCTGGTTTCATTTGCAGCTCAGGTCCCACACATGTCATGGTAGCTCCTGTCTCGATATGTGTGTGTGTGTTAGTGTTGTAAGCAGTTTGTGAAAAAATGCAATATAAAGTCCATTTACTAGTAAAGTGATAAGTACAAGATGTCACATTGAGCTCTGGGATCTCGATGAGGCTTTTAAAACTATTTTTGACATTTTCTGAAGCTTAGCCTTTACTCATAATAAGGAATAATCAATGTGTCAATCAGTAGCCAAGAAAATAAAGCAATTCCTAATGTACTTGGCTACCTTACACCAAATAGTGCTTTTCTTTATTGTGTTGTGTGTATTTTCATGTAATGTTTCATGTCTTTTTCAGTTTAATGTATGTGTGTGTATTTTCACAGCTTTGTGTCTGCCTGGTCTTCCTGCTTCTTTGTTCCTCTGTCGCTCTGTGTCTAGTTTAATTGCAGGCCTTTGAGAGGGAATCGATTTGAGCAACAAGATAACTAAGTTATCAAACTGTTTCGATGACTGGCTGTCCCTTCTCTCTCTATCTTTGCCTCCTCCCGTTTCTTCTCATTTGCTCTCCCTGCCTTCATTTTGTCTCCCTCTTCACTCCTGTTTTCTTCCATCCATCCCCCACCCCAACTTTCTCATCGGCTGTCCATTTTCCTCTCTCCTCCCTGTCTTCCCCCCTCTGTGCTCTTTCTCCCTTTGCCGTCTTTCACCTCCGCCCTCTCACACAACAGGCCGACAGACCTGTCCACCAGAGAAGTTTGATTGCGGAGGGGCTGCCAGCAAATGTGTTTCGTTGTCATGGCGATGCGATGGAGAGAGGGACTGTGAGAACGGAGCAGACGAGGAGCAGTGCGCTGCAGCAGTAAGTTTGTGGTTGGTTGGTGGAAATGTGGGATGGAGGGGGGAAAGAGGATGACTGAACGGAAAAGAAGATGGAGCAGCTTCCAATCTGAGCTTCAGTTGAACTCACCTTTAGTTTCATGTCACTCAGGGCAAAAGTCTAAAAAGGTTTAAAATAAATAGTCTAGATTTAAGGCTCCGCAGGTTAAAAGCTGCTCACTACTGTTCTTTCTTTTGTTCTAACTGAAGAACTTTATTACCTACATATGATTGGAGGTGAGTAAACACTTCCTATCCCCACTGGGTGTTGGCAGCAAAGGTTATGAAGAGAACTGTTTTGCATTAGCTTAAATGATCGCGACTAAACTTGACTGGACTTGTCATTTGTCTTCAAGTGTAACATAGTTTTCAGTGGTGTTGTGACAATTCTCTTTTGTAATCAAAAACTGTGCAAACTCTTCAACCACTGAACAATCTTAAAGAGACAGGAACAGAAAAACAAAATTGTGATGTCAGAGGGTGAGAAGCAGAGAGAAGACGGAGAAAATAACTTACAAAACTAAAATTCCCATGTGATTATATTTCTGAAATGTGGTTTAAAGACACCTCTTGTTTAGTAGTAACTGTGTTGCTGGATGTGTTTTGACAGATTTTTCAGACCCTGGGGTGATGATCCAATTCTAGGTTCAGATCTAAATAGTATGTTAAAAATTCCAAAGCACCAGATATGTAGCTTTCACCCAATATCAGATATGCAAAGTAGCGTAAGTTTTCCATATACTTTCTAGTCTGTCACCTAGACTATTTGCATATTTTAAGATTCGATTCTGATCTGGTCCAAAGTGCAATCAGGAGTATTTTAACTCCACATTATATCTGCAAAAAAAATGAGATGTTTCATCTCATCATTTTATTCTATATATATTTTCTGTGTTATATGTCTAGAGATGTCAGACATGATCTGTTTTTCCTCTATCTTGTCCTTGTTCTTGGCTGTTTGTGATGAGCTGGAGATGGGGAAAGCGGAGTCCGCGTTACGAACTAGGACTGTTGGGCCAATGGTATTTTAGAAAAAGGAAACCAGTTATTTATCTTGCAAGTGTTTCTTTTATTGGTGTGTCCTGTACCAGTGTGTCCTGATATGTTTATAGATGGACTGACACAGTGTGTTACAGTGTTACACAGAGGGTGTGGTAAGCACACTTTCCAGTGTTTATAGTTGGAGGTACTTGGTGCCCTCAGATCCTGAAGCAGTTGGGATAAGGAACAATATTACTTTTATAAATCATGAGTGCGTGTGTTAGTAGTTGGTAATATTTGCTCCTGTCATCCCCCTTCAAAACCATGACGTGCCACGAAAATACAGAGCCCATTGTCTCACTCTTGGGGAACACACTTTCTCATACATACATATAATTCTGTGGTCAAGGAGCATCTTTGTTTACACTGTCAAAATAAGACATGACTGTTTCAAGAAAAATCTAAACAAGTTAGGTCAGATTTCTTCTTGTTAAAGTACAGTATACTTTCCATATAATCAATACATCTCCAACCAGGTTTAAGAGTACCACCAACATGTGTCCGTCTTGGTTTCAGTCATTCTGCAAGACTGAATGTCCTGTCATATAGGATATCTCACACTGGGCGAAATCTTCAAATGCACACTCGCTTCATCTGCAACACCCTCACACTAATGCACATACATGCTGCATTTCTTATCCTACATCCTCACAGCTGGTATCAAGCTGTAAAGGGCATTGATTTCCATCGGTATAAACATCTGGCCCACAGCATTATTGATTCTAAACCTGCGGCGGACACAAGTACACAAAGACACATGCACACAGCACTTTTGAAGTCTATAGATTGCATGTCATATATGACCTTTACTAAACCTGTGTTCTGTTAGATGAAAAGAAACCACTTAAAAATGTATGTGTACAGAGAAATTCTGTATGACCGAAAGTGAGGTCACTGTGGCCAGACGGTGCCACATCTACGTGAAGCTGCTGTAGTGTCACGATAGAAGGATATAAGGATAGAACTACAAGGTTGTATATGTATGTGTGTGATGCATCTGTTTGCATAATGTTGTCATCATCCCTCAGGCACTGTGACATTCATATATTCTCATGCTGAAAGTGCATATAGGCACAGATGCATGTATAATCAGAGACACACACACACACATGAACATGCACACTCCTAAGATTGCTCCTGGATACGGTTAAAATCCTTTCAAAAACGATATATATGATGATATTTAATTAATTTTATTAGAGGCAGTTTAGATAAGGCGGTATACAAAGGTTTAATTGATTTTAATTTAGGTTTGCAGTCTCCCCACATCCCTTCGAGATATCATGATAATCTAACAAAACTCTAAATACTATTATAAAACAGTTTGCTTTACTGTAATGTTTGCTCTCAAACCATAAAACTAACCATCAACAACAGACAGGACAGACATCCCAACATATCAAAAGTTGTCACAGTATTTTCCCAGAAATTCACAACATGTGATCACAACATTGCAACTACAGACCACACGCTAATATAAATATTTTGACATTCAAGCTTATTTTACACTATTTGCTTCAACCCAGCTGAGTGCAAGCAGCATGAAATTATCTCAATTTTGCTACATTTCAAAAGTTGTGGTAACATTTTCTTGACAGGTGGTAGAAGCATGTCTTCATGTCTTCATATTCCCCTCTACTCACTTTCTCTGTCTGTTTCTCTCGTGTCTCTCACCCCATCGTTCATCTCCATTCTCTAAGTTGTGAGCTAGTACACGGTGATCACATTAGGGAGTTTGTGGCTGTGTGACCTAATGAAATAACAGCCACTGCTGATTTAATCATATGGCCTGAGCCACCACTGCACTGTTCACATCATCTGTCTCTCTGATGTCCAGTATAAACAACTTTAAAAAACGGTGCCCTCTCTTCTCTTCCTTGTCCATCAGAGCACCTATAATTTTAATTCTCTTTTTAATTCCTGGGTATTATTTTGAAAGCAATCAAAAGCGATCATGTGTTCTCTCCATTGCCTTTCCATCTCTGTCAGCCTGTATGAGCCTCTGCCCCTTATTGCAGTAATAAAGTGTGGTTAATACAGCTGTGCAATATTTCATAGGGGTCTTGATAATTGATTTCACATCGTGCTCTGAGTGCATATGTGTATGCGTGTTATGGGACTCCTGCTGTTATAATAACCTGCAGAGGTCAGCTTTTGATCTATCATTTAAAGATGAGGGTGGGGTGATGAATATTAAAGTTCATCAGGTGCATTGAAAAAAGAACCATATTATCTGAGTTCACACACAAGTCCACTTCAAAAGACACAGACTGAATGCATTTTCATTATATCAAAGTAAATCTTAAGCTACTGTACATGTCACAAAAAAAAACTTAAGTAGGTGTGCAAAAATACTTAAACACTTCACCTTCTTGTAGTCTCACAAGGTAATAATAGAGACCTTAACCAGGTCTGTAGGGGCATAACAAGCAGCTATACAGCCACAATAGACAACTTCAAGAATACCTTAACAAAAGGCTATTTACATCACTCACCAGTGCTCCCACCACTCCTACTGTGTTGCATAATATATGTATGTTTTTTAATGATGTGTTCTGTTTATATTATATACTGTATGTATAGTGGTGTGTATGTGGCTGATTAAATTACATAGTTTTTACTGTGGGCCAGTTGACTGTAAAAATAGTTAATTGAATGATAGACTTCCTGCGACCCCTGCAACACCAGACAATGCAAAGTTTGTACTTAGATTTCTTTAAGATAATTGTTATACATTGAGCGTGACTGAACCGTGTTCCATGTTTGTACTTTTTCTATTGGCCAAATGAGGTGGCTTTTGAATCATCATGTTTGGTTTCATACAGTGGTGAAGCTCAGGCAAAGCAGAAGAGTACTACAAATATTTGCAAATGAGAAAAAACATTTCATCACCACATGTATGAGAAAAATATATCAGGCATATCAATCTAACGCCTCTCCTGTCACTCCTGCGGTCTATTGTATTTATTAAAACAGAAGAGGTATAAAGATAGTCAGACCAACCTCAGTTTGCACAACCAGAAAACCTAATCATGCTGCTGCTGTTGCATTTTATTATTCTTGGAAAATTGATTTATTCTGTAATGTTACAGACACAGACATAACAAAGAAACAAATGAATGTTATTGCCTGCAGATAGCAAAGCACAGCTACGCAACAAAGCAATCTGATAGCAGCTGATAGTGGAAAACTGTATGAATAGCTCTGCCAGACTGGCTTCCCTGATAATACCATTTCTACAACACAAAACACCATGCAGGGGTTATACGGTAGTCGAACACAGTCGTAAGGTCTTTGATAAAGCAACAGAAATAGTTACAAAAATCAGATATGCAGGTTTTATGGGGAGGTTTAGCATGCTCCCATGCTAAATTAATTTAACATTAGCATTTGATGAATGTTTCCATAGATATTAAATATTAAAGCGTGTTCACTTCAATGTGTTCACTCAACAATGTAGAAAGTGTGTATATATGTAACACTGTACCACCCACAAACACACATTCATGCTATCATCTAACCCAAATAAAACACACTTCCTTTAAGAGAAACCCTGCTTTTCAGCCCTGCCCCTTTCAGGCCATCTTCACTCTCCTCATCAACACCTTCTTCTTCCACCTCCGATTTCCTCTCCTCTCTCCCAGCATCTTCCTCCTGCGGCGGTGACAATTTAATTACAGCTAACGTTAATTAGGGATGCTAATTGAGCATATCAAATGTTAGATAAAACATGGATCCAGGAAGAGGTTCTTTAATACATTAGAGAGGCCTCTGAAAAAAGTTTCACGGGCACAATTTACGTTAATGTGAAATTGCGTTCAGTCAGGCACAGACCTGAAGCTAGCTGTGTTTGCATGCTTCAGGGTGTGTCTGCAATGTGTGGGTAAACATCATTTTTTCATGTTTGGGTAAAGCGATGTTTTCATGAGATAGCCTTTTTGTTTGTTGAATACTAATTTAGCATTTTTTCTCATTAAATGAAGATTTTAAACAAAACAGAATTTTTAAAAATTATTTACCTGCTCACAATCAATGTTCAACAAATTGGACTAGGTAAATGAATTCAGCATACATGGGCGTACTCCGCAGCCGTGTGTGTCATTGAGGTGCCGATTCAACGAGCACAGGAATGTGCCAACTTGCTCATGGTTGATCACCAAGAAGTTTGTATCTGTATATAAACCCAATAAGATCACACACATTTAAATAGAACAGGCAGCAAGGATTAGGTGATTTTTTTTCCGTATCTCTCAATGCATCACAAATGTACCTGTAGATAGAAACAGAAATATGTGTGTCAGGGTTAGAATTAAAGATTTCCTATTCTAATTTCCCTCTCCTTAGTGCTCTCATCTGTGTTACATAGCCTTGGTATAACAACAACCAGCTCTATCACAGTCAGGCAGTCCTTGAGAGCTATGAAAAATACTATAATCGTGTGGTGTGGCTAGCATGCTTACACTTAAAAGCCATACTAGGTTACCCATCAAACAGCACCTATACAGCCTCTGCTTAAACGTACTGTTTCATATATGTAAGCCTTCAGGTGCAGGATCAATACCATATACCACTGGGTTTCCTGAACAGACAGATTAAAGCAATTTTATACCCTTGCAGCTATTTGAAATCCTCAACAAACTGTTGTATCTGGTATATACATTAATATGCCATAAATGCACAAAAAACATTGCTCAAGTATTTTCTCCCTCTGTATGTCCACTGCATTAGTGAAATGTTGATTCAGAATCCTTACATACTATGGATGTAAAAGTACTTTTTTGGGTGCCTTTCTCTTTTAGTCTTCGTTTTACTTTACTTGAATCCAGTCGGTTATGTTTCTACTCGCTCCACAGACACTTTCAGCACTTTGTTGGCAGGGACAGAAAGGGGGAAACACAAACACAGAGAAAGCCAGACACAGAGAGACAGACAATAGTCAGAGAGGCTCCTGCAGGCCCTGGGGACCTGTTGCTCTTTTCACATCAGCCTGCGCTGCTATGTTACATTACAGCAAGCTGCTGCTGAATCGATGCCCACCAGGGATATGTTAGTTGGTGTTTTATGGCAGGGCAGAGAGGGGCGGAGGAGAGGGAGAAGTGAGTGTGTGTGTCTATGCTGTATGTGTGTTAGTTATTCTGGGGGGAAGCAGAGGTAAGGAAGTAAATAAAGTGGCACGTCTTAAGTGTTTGTATGTGAAGATACAAGTTTGTCAAGTGCGTTCAACATGGTGGTAACTCCCTACGCAAACACAGTGTGATACGAACCATACACACACATGAACACACATACACATGTAAACCTGCACATCCCCTCCCTCAGGCGTCTACACACATCCAATATAAGTTCCTTAGTCCAGCTTGCTGAAGGCTACAGTAAATGTAACCTATATTCCATTATTTGATAACAGATCAAAGGGGACGAAGGAGAGTCCACCCACATAAAAAATACAATATGTAGGTATGTGAGTGCATGTGTATGAACATTTGTATATGAGAAAACTGTATGTATGAGTCAAGACAGAGCGTGTGGTTGTGTGTTCTGCCTCTTTTCTTGCTGCCCATTTCCACTAAAGGGTGGCTACATAGACAAAGAACTGGTAGCCTCTTGTCTCAAGTTTCTTTACATTACTTTCCCCTTCATTTATAATCTGACTGCTCTCACAGTGTGCGTGGGTGTAATGTATTGGAACGCAGTGCACAAACAGGATCACTGTGCACCCAGAGGCGGTTCTAGCTTACTCAGACTGAACAGGCCATTTTCTCAGATTGCTTTAGAACATTTCATTCCGCTTTCACCCCCCAACTTTGTCCTCCCTGCACCTCTGTGCAGACAGTGTCCATGGAGATGACAGGAAGGCCACAGCTGGTCAGGAGGTGACGAGGTGAAAACTGGCACTCTACCTGAGGGACACCAGAGGCATAAAAGTCAGGGGATCTACAGCCCAGTAAGCCAGGAACAGATCCTCGTTTACACATAATTTTCATTAGTCTCTTTGGAAGATAAAAATCCATTTTAACGACCTAAAGGCTACTGGCTCTCAGCTACTAAAGTTAGTACATGGTAACTAGCTGTTAAGTGATTATCAACTACCATCACCTCTCATTAGGGTTGTTTGTTTGCAGATATTAGGAGATGTAGTTGTTAAATGAATAATAAAGTAATTGTTGCTATACAATAACTGTATATCAATTTTTTTTTAGCTTACATCAATTTTTCAAGACAGACTAATAAAAGACACATCGGACAGAGAGCTGGCATTAAAATGGGATATGGGTTCTAGCAGATATAACTTATTAAATAGCTGCAATAGGGAAAGAAAGAGAAAGTGCACATGAAAAAACTGATCTATGATGATTACATAAAATTAATATCATGCGACACCATGCTAAAATGCAGAGTTGATGTTGGCCAATAGATGTAATCATCACATGATAATGACTATTTTATTCTTAGATTTTAACTTGACAATTATCTGAGGAATGCAATCATTTTTCGAACAGGGCATACACAAGTGTGTGTCTGTGTGTGTGTGTGTGTGGAGGGGCAGAGCTGCAGTAAGATTTAAGACTGTGTGGAGCCATGTGGATGGAGCGCTGGTCATGTCACATTTTACATTTAATGGCTTAAATCCCATGAAATATGAAATGTTGTGACTAATAGCATGCACAATGCACGTTATGTCAATACACACGCCTACATGTACATAGAGACACGCAAGGACATCTATCACACACCACCTGCACACACAGCCACAGCCAGTCAATCCACTGTGATTGATTGTTATGCAGTTAATATTCAAGTCTCAACTGCTGTCAGACGTAGTGATTGAGCTATTGAAATATCTATTCTGCTGATATACCCGTCCCTGTTGGCCTGTGTGAGTGTGTGTGTGTGTGTGTGTGTGTGTGTGTGTGTGTGTGTGTGTGTGTGTGTGTGTGTGTGTGTGTGTGTGTGTGTGTGTGTGCAATCCCTATAGTCCCCACTCATCATGAAGGTGGTTAAGAGAAAGTCTTTCCCTGGTGTATACCAATCAGGTTACATAGAGAGTTTCAGTCTCTCAGTGAATTTTGTGCCATTTTTCCCTTCATCTAAGCTGCCATTTCAGTTGGATTCCCCAGGCTGTGCTGCCACTCTACATCGAGGTCTTATTTTCAGTGGCTTTTCACACTCAGTTTGACATGTTTTACCCTGAGCAAAGAGACAGTCTAACCAGCAAAGAGAAAAGTCTCTATTTGGAAGATGGTGGCAGAGAGTTAGAGAAGTATAGATTTTTTTGTGATTATTTGAATCATATCCCAGTTTTATTGTGTTGCTAACAATGCAGTTGCTATTGTTGTGCATGTACAAGAGGTAGTGTAACCTTGAAGCAGTTGGCCTGAGGGTTCGATCATTTACTGATGCAAATGGTTTTGAAGTAGCTCAGTTTATCCCATTTTAGACTTTAATATAAATTTCATGCCTAAGAGAAATGATAAAAGTGAGTTCAGCCAGACTGCATATTGAGTTGCTAGACACAGAAAATGAGATGTTGAGTTTTAGCTGGTTTCTAACTAAATGTGATTGTAGACTATTATTGCAAATCCCAAACCACGGCTAAGCTCCACCTTTCATCTGCAGCTACATTTACTCCTGCATCTCCATTTTTCTTAGTCCCTCAAGCCTTTTCTGCGACTGCAGCTAAAGTGAAATTTACTGAAAACCAAGTTCAAACTAATCACAGCATTGAGAAACAAACACAGAAGATGAGTTGTTCGCTGCATTAGCAGCGTTGGTTTGAATCCCTGAGGACATGTCTTTGTTCCATTAAGAGGAATTGTAGAAAATCTGCATAATGTTATTTCAGTGAAATAAATTATAAGTTATAGTTCTTACTTCCCAAAATATTTTACTGCATGTTTGATGTATAATAAAGTGAAAGATATAAATATTTCTTTCCTTTTTCATATCCTCAACCAAGACGCAATGACTGACATGTTAGATTCCACAATGCTCCAAACATGTACTATGGCTCTCTGCCTGGTGACCCATTAGACAGGCTGTTGAGTGAATTTTTCCTGAAGCTGCCTTCATTTGTCAGTCAAGTGATAAATCTATTCTGAATTCATCTCTCCCTCACTCTCTGTCTATTCCATTAGGAAGAGGATCCTTTTATGTTACAGCGAATTCGAGCTGAGGGCTCAGTGCCCGCCTGTCTGTTGGTCACGAGTGTGTATGTATGTCTGTGTCTGTGTGCGTGTGTGTGTGCAAGCTTCTATCCTCTCGCGTCGATGCTTCAAAGATTTAATGTAGCCAAAGCACTGATAAACACTTTGCGAGAGCCCTGGAGAGGGACTGCATGTCCAACTTGTCTGTCTTCACCCACACTCACACACACACACACACTCTCTATCACACTCACTCTCGGCCCCTCTTGCCCTCCTGCAGAATGTGTTGCATCAAAAGCATAATCTAACACTGCCTCTCCTCCCTCTTGTCCTCCCCCTTTTTCTCCCACACAACTCCTCAGTGTTACGACCCCAACTAAGTGGCAGGTTAACGTTTCTAGACCTGTACGACACACAACCATATTGTTACAGATGCGGGGATGCCAACGCCTCCGGTACTCTTCTTCCTTTGACGGTTTGCTGCTTTAAAGATATCAAGGGTAATGGTGCCTGATACATAGCCATCGCTACATTAGGTAACTGTACTAAAAACATTGACTCAACACATGCAGATGTGTCTCAGCGCCATGTAGCTGTGGAGTCCAAGAAAATGAAGTGAAATTAAGTCAGCTTTTTCTTTTCATTTAGTGCACCCTGTAATTTTGTTCATTGGTGGCCCTAAAAGATGTTTTATCAAGTAATTGCACACTGATTTCACTTTAAATACTGTACTTCCTCTTAAACACTGGTTAGGGTGAATGTGGTGAAGTGGGTCAGCCATCGTTAGTGAGACCTGGATGGAGAGCTTACTTGCTGTTAACAATGTTGCATTGCACCATTAGCTTTAATTCTTTAGTTGTCACTGTGCATGAAGAGGATTATCCTCCACTGACCAAACTGACAGAAATTCACAATAATTTGCACAAATAGGATGAATGAATATAATTTGCTACACCATCACTCCTCTGCTGCGGTCCTTCTTTGTCTTTGATACTACAGGAGCATTTTTGTTGAAAATAGCATTTAGCTCTTTCAGATAAAATTTATATTTTTTACATGACATTTTGCCTTTGTTTTGGTGGCGGGGATCCTGTTTTATTAGGTTAGGTTTTCACTGGAGAATGGAGAGGACAAAGTGACAGCTCATGCAACAACACCGGGCTCAATTTACCTATGAACTAGAACTATTGTAAGCTCCTCAGTCTGGTGCCCATCTCCATTTGAAAATAAGTTTTTGAAGCACTGGGTACTCATGCTCCACTGCCCCGATTAAAACACGCTCTGAAGTGGAGGATATGGTTTGGGCTGGCATTTTAATAAATATTGAATAATTTAACTGAAATTCTTTTGGAATTTTTTTCTCTCTCATCAATCCTCATGAATATAGATGGTGATTTGTTTGCAATTACCCTTGTGTATCTGACAGTACAAGGCATGCTTGACTCAACACGGATTTGTTTTTTTTATTGATGCTCTCGTGTGAAAGATAAGGCCTTCATATTGATATTCCATAGAGTAGATGAACATGTTTCTCGTCTACTGTACGGCCCATTAGGCCCAGTCTCCACTCAAATGCCCTCAGGTGTTGCTGTCTGTGTTTAGCTGATTGTAGAGTGAGCGCGCGTCTGTTCTCGTATAAATGCAGCACTTTACACAGTGCTGTGAAGTTAATGTTTTATTTCCATTTCTGGTTGTTGGAGTTGATCTGTGATCTTCAGCTTGCTATTCTGAGAGAACACCTGGTGACTAAGGTTTGTAGACAAGTGTGTGTGTGTGTGTGTGTGTGTGTGTGTGTGTGTGTGTGTGTGGGCAAGAGTTTGTGTGTGTGTACGTGCTCCCGCATCACGGCTCAGTGTGACATGTTAGACCACAGATCACAGTTAGTTCACGCTCCAGAAACATTAAACCCAGTGACTCACAGACAAAGGTTGAAGTGAGGTTTGTGTGTGTGTGTGTGTGTGTGTGTGTGTGTGTGTGTGTGTGTGTGTGTGTGTGTGTGTGTTTTCACATTACAAGTGTTTGAATGCATATCTAAGCATGTCCACCACCTGTAAGTGAGTGTCTGTGAAGTGTGTTTCAGTTGAGATTACATATCTTTTCCTCTGTGTGTGTGTGTGTGTGCGTGCGTGCGTGTGTGTATACATAGCTGCTTGCTATAGACTAGCGCATGCTGGAAGAGAGTTCAATTGTCCTTCAGATCAAGGTCAATGAGTTGTGCCCTATCTCCCTGCTCCATCTATTAGCTGTCCAGTGAAGGGACTGGGGATGGATGGATAGAAAGCTTTGACCCTGAGTTAAACACAATCACCTACGGGTGGGGAAGGTTACTGTCAAGATGTAATCAGTTACAGATTACTGATTCCCTGTTTAGAATTGTAATTGGTAGAATAATCCATTGGATGGATGTGTTTAATTAACTGTCAAGAGTAACATAGCCTGATTCTTCTCAAGTCTTAGTTTTTAAAACTTTCCACTACTAAATCTTACACAGGGTAGAACTTTACAGGTTGGATTAAATGGGATTTCTGAGTAACAAATATCAGCAATTGTTTTATTTTGAATCTCATTGTAACATATGGCTTCCTCCTACCAAGTCTGTTTACTGTAATCCTATTGTATCTGTTCTGTTTCCCCTCACATCTGACCATCTATTCCCTCTGCCTTTATCTGCTATTAAATCTAGCTTGCCTGCTGTTCTGGGGATGGGTCCCTTTAGGTGGTAAAGGACATTTCTACTTTCACATCTATCAATGGATCTACCAATCCACATGCTCCTCTGAGCACCTGTCTCCTCACCAATCTCTCCCTTCTCTGTTTCTAAGGATAGGTGTTGGTCTGTGTTAACTGAACGGCAGCCTTCACTGACTGATCGACCACAATCTTCTTGGCTTGTGTCAGCTTTGACGTAGCCAGGCGACAGGATGAAGGGATTGAAGTGACACACGGATGACATGCCCCTGTGCTCTGTGTGGATTTAGAAAGCTCTCGCTGGAAAATGGCAAATACCACTATGTTATATGTGGTGATGTGTCTGAATGCAAGGTTGGAAATACCTAACACGACCATGGGGAAATTCTTTAATGGCAAAAACAGGAAGGCTGTACTTGTCTTCTAGCGCAACCAGCACTAAAACTTTCCAGAGTTCCTTATAATGTCAGAGGATAGATAGAAGTGAAAAGTTTTAAAAATATTTATTTGGCTATGGGAAGTTACAGAAAAAAATAACATGCATAGACAGTAGAGCGGAGGGGTTTGGGCTTGAGGCATCAGTTTCCCTGAAACCGAGAGCAGCTGAGTTTATGGGAAATGTGCACATAATATTGGCAGACATTAGCACTACCAGTGACAGTGATCTGAGATAGACGCTCATGCCTCTGAGTTGTTAAAATACTCTCAGTAAAGAATCACGTACCAGTTTAAAGTCATGAATGACCCTGTCCTTGATTTGGTAAAATAAATTTTAAAAAATGTCATAGGAGTTTTCTGTTCCTGTATGTACTGTAAATTGTTTTTCCACTTTTTCCATATTTATCAGGTCTTGGTTTCCTGGTATCAGTTACAGAGGAAATAGCCAAAAGATGGGGAAGAACCTAGACCAAAAGAATATGCCATCCCAAACCTCTTGTTACCCTTGGAGGATGTTGTGGAAGGATGTTTTTAATACAGACTGTGCTCCTGTGAATTTCAAAAGGCCATAAGACACAAATTCAATGAACTTCAAGCCACCTGCCTGTTCCTGTAGTGGAAATGAAGCTATTGAGAGCAAACTATCTCTCTTGTAGCTCAGCGTCCCGATGGGAACCATACTAACAAGCTGCTTATCCCGGCCCCACTGCTTATAGCGAGCACACCTGGCTGACCAAGCTTTCTGCTTTAATGAAAACTCTTTAAAGCATAAAAAACAAAGGTGTTTAGTCTGACTAGGAACACATTATCACCCTCTGGGATGATGCAAAATATGTTTAGAATTAGCAAAATGCCTCTTACTGTTTGTGCGAAAAGTTTGAAAAAATAATCACTTTTTATTTGCCCAAGTGTTTGTTTGCACAAACACCTTACGTGACCCCCAAACCACCTGAGCTTCTGCCGGGATGCTGCTGATGTTGTTTATGCGCTCATGTTAATTAAATTACTTAGATCTGAGTGGGGATGATTAGCATGCTAGCAGTAATAGCTAGCAGGGAATCCAATAGCCTATTATCATAATGAGTCCCTTTGGCGTTCTGTGTGGGAAGGTAAAGGAGAGAGAGTGAGAGGAAAGCGGTTATGTCTGTCGCCCAGAGAGGAGAGTTACATCAAAGGACAAGTGTTTTTTTTCCTAGCAGAATACATGATTCAAATTGATTTGTCCAACCTGGCTAGAATTAGATAATGTCACTGCTGGGATGTGGCAAAGAGGAAACACTCTGTTTGCCAGTGAAACACAAACACAGAAACACACACACACATACACAAATGCAATACATAAAAAGCTGAAATATTATTTATCATGCTTTTTGTGATCGTTTCCCAGCTGTCAGAAGCCTTGAGCTACTGTGGAAGCAAAATTCAACACTTGCACAAATAAACATACACATGAATAAACAGAGTTTCCACAGGTACTCCTGTACAAATATTCACACACACACAAACACTCCTGGAAGGGGGTTCTGCACTGCGGCAGGCACCTGCAGCTGTGCCCCCGCTCTAGTCATTATACACCTGTTTCCACATACTGGACTTCTGCTGCACATATGCTCTCGACCTTGTGCTGAATATGGTCAGCATCATGTTTATCTGGTGTGTTTTAATGTAATGACAGTTGCACTCATTGTTTGAATGGTTGAGATTCTGTGGTTGCAGTTGAGATTATGTTTATTTTTCTTGAATAATTCATAATATATCTTTCCCCCATGAGGCAAGTTTACCTGTTTTCTCTTTTCCTGGCTCTTTATCCCTTGTTACTTTAACAGCCACCGCGTCCTTTGTTCCTCCACCAGCTACACTTTCTTCTGTCAGACTTCCAAGGAATGTGTGCTTTAAACACGTGCTCCTCAGCTCCGTGCACAATGACCAGTTTGACTTTAGATCAAACTTTTTCTTTTAGTTTCACCAGACACCAAAACCCAGGAGCAAAGAAGGAAGATCTAGAATTGCCCTCCACTCATTAACAAAATTTTTACACCAACACTGTCTTTTATTTCATCTCCAGAGGAAAAGAGGAGGACATATTGCCCCATATATTCCTACTCCCCCAAGGAGTTTGAATATATGCAGCGATAAGTTAACCACATCTGTCCTCTAACTCACATTTTCTCTCATCTACTCCCACACGTACTAATGTCGGTTTCAAAAAAGACTTTAAAGTGGGTGTACACTATGGCTCTATTAGCAAGAGAACAATCACATCTAGATTGTAGATTGCCTATTGTGTACAGAACACATAAGATATAATGAAAAATGAAAGAACCTTTGCCTTTCAAAATGTTAACCTCCTATTTTTCATCCACCTGTCCCATTCCCTCTGCAGATGCCAAGGCCTGCCCTTCTAAAGATTTCCAGTGCCGTAACGGGAAGTGTTTGGCTCCAATCTTCGTGTGTGACGGCGATGATGACTGTGGGGACGCCAGTGACGAGGGGAAGTGCTCGGCTCCCACCTGCGGCCAGCATGAGTTCCGCTGCAATGACTCAGAGTGCATCCCCGCCCTATGGAGCTGCGACGGCGACCCGGACTGCAAGGACAAGTCAGACGAGTCCATGGAGCGCTGCAGCCGAAGGACGGAGCCCCAGAAACCTCGCTGCTCGGTGGGCGAGTTCCAGTGCGGGAGCGGCGAGTGCGTCCACATGAACTGGAAGTGTGATGGAGATGCAGACTGCAAGGATAAATCTGATGAGGCAAACTGCCGTAAGTCAACTGGGAATGATCAATGTGTGAATGAATGTGTAAGTGAAAGGATATATAAAGGATAATACTGTCAATTATCAAGAAAACCCCAAGAGCCGTAATTTATCGTACTAACAAGAATTTTCTGTGTTGGCACAGCATGATGTAGCATTTCCCCAGTACCATATAAATCCAGTGCTGTTCAAAATGATCGGAAAAACCCATATAAGAGTCATACTGTTGACATATTCCTTAATTAAAATGAACACAGCCAGTGTAGTTACTCTGAAACAACTTCATGATTTTCAGTCTCTGCAGTGTGACCCTGACGTCACTGCACATACTCACAGATGCAGCTTCTCTACTTTGATTTACTGAGAAAAATAAAATGAAATTACATCTGTAATTTACAATAAATTACATTTGTAGTGTTCATTGCAATAAGGGAATATGTTATCCAATTGCAGTGTTATGGTTCTTTAACATAATTTGTCTGTTATAGCACAAAGGCTATGCAGAGATGATAAGTTTATTGTTCGATGGTGTTGTAGTAATAAAAAGTTATTAGCCTATAATGAAGGTGATTAATGGATACCAATAGTAATGCATGCTTTGTTGCAGAACAATGGCTGCGTGTGGTGCTCCCCACTTCTGAAAGACTGTACTTCAAAGGCTTACACACTGTGTTTTGTGAACAAAGATTACGTGCCAAATCTCGTTGTGCCGCCAAATGATTGAAGGAAGATCAATGCAAACTTTATCATGATGATCCGTAGAGTGTGTTGCCATGCAACCATGTGATCTGCAGAAGCAGACAGAGAACCTCCGAGTACGCATTTGACCGTATGCGTTTGTTGTGCTAGTGTGTGTGTACGTGCATGTGTGGGAGGTGAAGGTCCTTCATCAAGTGAAACCCCCATCTGGTCTCCTCTTCACACTCCCACACACTCAGGGAGATGACAGCAGCCTCACACATATGACATGATACAAGTACACTGTGCTGCCACACACACACACACACACATGCCTTCACAAGGCTGTGACAGACACATATAAATACACAGAGAAAATACCTGTGCTTACACATACAAGCAGATGTAGATTTTTTTGCATACAAACTCTGAAGCTGAAATAATCCAGATCCAAATAAGTATGTCGGTATACACTGTATGATGGGACAGATTTTGATTTGAATATAATGTGTCAACAAAGATTAAAAGGCCTTTTTATCTACTCCAAAAAAGCTGCGTTTAGTTTTCTAGCTAGCTTGCTACATAAGATATAATTTAAAAAATTCTGTTTTCCAGGTCTGTGATTCAGGGTTTTATTTGGGAATAATAGCATAAGAAATGCACAGTACGCCTACATGAACAAGAACAAACCCAGTAACATAATTATATAGTCATTTCTGACAGAGTGACATCAAGTCAAGTAGTTTTGCCTGATCTACATGTGTCTGTGGAACCATCTGTCTCAATAACCTTGTTTACTGTCTCACAAATATGATGAGACAGGATCTGCATGTACTATATGTATTTAATTGGGTCTGTGTGCATGCTTATCACAGTGTGAATAAAAGTGGGCGGTTGCTGGTTTGTGTCAAACGCGATGTAATAGTTTGAGATGCCCTGTGTAATGTAAATGAGAGAGCAGAGCTCAGCATAGGGACGTGCAACATTTTAATATAAATGAGATATGTGAGAATCGTTGCATATCTCCAATTTGTTCTCTCCTCCTCTTCTATTCCATCCAGCGTTGTTCATTCCCACAGACCTGTCCCCTGATTATCATCGCCCACCTTATTTGAAACATCTGTCTCAATAATCTTGTGTTATTTCACAGACATGCTGAGACAAGTGAGGTTAATGTAAATGAGAGATGGTCAAATCGTGTCTGTCGTTGGTTCTCTCCTTTCCCTCCTGCTGCCATTTCTGCAGATGGCAATCCATTATTATTACTATTCATCCTGGGGATTTATCATAATTAGCTGAGCTCAGATCCCAATCATTTGGCTGAAAGAATCAGCACATTTTGTGATGGCACAGGATTATGTCTTCTACACTGCTGATTTTAGCATTAACGTGTTTATCTTTATTTTATTTTATTTTATTTTATTTTTTTTTAGCACTAGAAGCCTGAATCAGCTTCTCTGTGTGCTCATACACACATTTAAGTTTGATCATTTAATGTGTCTGTATGTGTCTGTTCACCTACAGTCTTGTCTAAATTTGAGATTGTTTTCTCTGTTGGTGTGAACCAGTGTGTGTGGCTGTGTTTTATACCATATTTCCTGATACAGTGATTATGTGCCAGGCATTTTTGTGGCCTCCACAGCAATTGATCATGTTTGCCTTCATTCCCTTGGCAGAGCTAGTCCAAAACACAACACATGAATAATTAAACAGCCAGTTAAAAAGACGAATGAGTTAAATAAAGCTGCCCTCTGCCGTTAGAGCAAGCACAAACAAACGCCCATACACACTTGCACCAATACACATACTCAATAGGTCACTGGATGTGGATTTTCCTCAGACAGTGAATGAATACCTGCCTGGTTTTCATTTCCATTGGGGCTTTTTCTGTGCAGGTAGGAGTTAGTATGACTGATTACTGTTGGATTGGAGTGCACTCCAAGTTGGCCTGATGAAGGAAACAAAATCTATTCTGCACTCACACATGCACATCACACAGAGATACAAAAGAGGAAGAGAATGATGGGCTGAATGTGATTGCGTGTACTTTTGAAAATGCTCTGTACTTGTGTTATGAGCCTCTAGATTTGTATCTTCTCATAAATGAGACCAATAGATTATATTTTTACTGTAATGGTGATATAACAACTCACCTAGCTCTAATATATGTGTGTGTTTGGTTTGTGTCCTTCAGCCCTACTTACATGTCGGCCTGATGAGTTCCAATGTGGTGACGGCTCTTGTATCCATGGCACCAAACAGTGTAATAAAGTTCATGACTGTCCGGACTACAGCGATGAGGCTGGCTGTATCAACGGTAAGTGCCAGATGAGTACAAGAAGAAAGGCAGCCATGCAACATGTAAACAACTCTAAATAAAATATGTCATCACTCAGATTATACAGGTAGTCAAACACTGGCTTTTCATCTGAGCCTTAAAGTAAAATTCTGCAACCCCTACAAATGTAATCTCTGTTCGCATATAATCATCTTCATGAATTTTTAAAGTCGTTATACTTGATTTACTCTAAAAAATTGTCCAATTTCAACTTTAATACTTCTAGCGAGGTTCACAGGGGATATAGCAGAGAGTAGCACAGATGGCTGCATTTGGCTGCACTAGTTGATTCTGCCCCATGAGAAACTGTTTAAAGAACTAAATTTTGAATTGCTAAGTAAGAAAGACATGGAGGAATAGGAATGTAAGAGAAAACAATGCCAGAGTATTTAAAGAGTCTCAGTATGTTAATATTTTAAATCTCCTTTGATGCATACAAGAAGTGTTTTTTTGTTTCATTTATTTATTATTTTACTTAAAACACTGTATATGGCAAACACAAGACTGACAAATACTGTAGCACACACATCTACATAAGTTAAGTTGCTGTATGCATTAATAGACGCTGAATATCACCTCTGTTATGGCATGTGCCCACTCTCCATATTTAAATTTTTATTGCTTGTGTCTTTCAAGGGAGCTCCCCTGTCGTTCAGATCCTGTCATGCATAAATTTTGTACAGAATCTGAACCTTTATTTTCTGTTTGCTCAGCTGTATAGTGAGTTACATTACATATGATATTCTGAGATTTTTTTTTCTTGCCTAACATGCCTGCCACCTGACTTTACATATTGTGTCACACAGAGAAGCTCAGTGTCGTCATCATCAGACTCTGTGACTGGCAGTGAACTTTATCTTGAAGCCAGCGTTCTGAAGTGCAGCTGTGAACCTGAAATTGATTTTTTACTCTTCACAGTTTCCAAAAAGGGCACAGTACAGTGCGTGAGCATGCACCTGAACATGAGATACAATTTTTTGTGAGTGGAAAAAAAAAAAATAGCAAGAAAAACAGGCAAGCAGCAACAGGGTGTCATGGACTGTGGAGCTGTTTTTGTGTGTGTCTCAGTCACATTGAAAGTGACACAAAACAGTCACAGAACAGTGATGCTCATAGATGAATTAACTAAATGATCTGCTAAATTGTTTTCCCTTCCTCTGGCTTTGTGATGTTGCAGTCGCAAAAAAAATAGCAATTTTAGTTTGCAATTATTTCCAGTTCTCACAAAGGAGAGATCAAATCAAAGGAGTTGCAGGTTTTTCCGATTGCTACAACAGTCATTCATTTCAGAATCACTGCTGCAAGTCTAAAATCCAACCTTACATTCAATAAACCAACACCTTTGAACTGATAGGGTCACAAACCATTACACCAATTTGCATCTTGGAGGGATCATCTTACAAAAGTTCATCTTACAAAATACTAATTTGGCTCAACTCTGCATGATTTTTTAAGACACCCACTAAAGCTCCTAGACATTGAATATTTTTGGCTGAACGGGGATGTAGTACAGTAAGTAAAAGCAGAGAGTTTTACCTTGTTGTATGTTGTGTCTTCACCACAGTTACAAAGTGTGATGGGCCTAGAAAGTTCCGCTGTAAGAATGGGGAGTGTATTGACAGCAGCAAGGTGTGTGACAACATAAAAGACTGCAAGGACTGGTCTGATGAACCCATGAAGGAGTGTGGTAAGATAATTTCTCTCCGTTTCTCTTCACACACAAGAACACCCACAAACCCAGATACTCATTAGTTCTTTCACCACCTCAGGCATACATGGATGTACATACATGCTAATGTGACAGCACCGATGCATGCATTAATTGCCGGGCATCATTACTTCACTACTTCTAACATGGGTGGCCACTCTTCCTAGTAAAAGGAGTTTCATTTGATCAAGGCAGAGTAAATCAGGACATTTCTGAACTGCCTTGTTATGATCAAAGCGCAGAGCAACTCTGCCCTGTAGTATGATCTTAGCCAAGAAAACGTGACCGGACTACGTTACCCATAAGGAGCCACACAGATTATCCACACACCATAGATAATTACCACTTAGCAAGGTTCAGTCACAGATTTCACATCACACGCAAGGCAATCCAGCTGAAAACAGAGTCAGGCAGCTTAGAGAAACACACCTGTTAATACAATCTATCAAGTAATGTAGCTCATGTAATTGCAATTGAAGTAGCTTGTGATGTATCAGTAAAATTTTACTCAAGTGCATGTACAAGCAGAAGTCTCTGAGATTACTCAAGGAAACTATGTTTCATGGCCTTTACTCTGAAAAGATAAGTGAGCGTGCTGCCCTCTCAGCTAGCTCTGATCTTGAGGTTTTCTGTGTGTCTAAAGGCAAACCTGCACCTCCTCTTTTTTTAGTTAGATCTGGCAACTGCTATCATTCAGCTATAGTCAGCATTGCAGTTCATCCTAAAGGTCCAGGCCTGCCAAGTTTTCCACTGCAAACTCTGAATACAGTTTCTTTGTGTTTGTGCTTTGTGCACAAGGGTTTTGTCATGGAAAGTAGACAAAGCTGGAATAGACTAAATCATTTATGCTGTAACACTAAGATGTCTTTTAAAGGGAAACCCCACAGATTCCACATATAAAGATTAGTTAACTAGTCATTTGGAGTACTACTCAGCCTGTGAAAAGAGTAACCCAGAGAAGGGTCAACTTGAAAGCATTTTTTTTAACAGAAAGCCTGTCTTGAAAACTCAGGACATGAAATTTGAAAGAATTTTAATAGGCAAGAGTGGTCAAATGAAAAGCACCACAGTATTAAAATACATTGTGAGAAGTGTAGTTTCCAGCATTTTTTAGAGTTTCCCCAGCCAAATGAAACTGCAATGACCCAAACCACAGCTATAGAGATACTGACTTGATTGTCCACATACTTTCAGCCAATAGTGTAATCTTCAGCTGTCCTGCTAGATACAAATGAATGCACTGAAACAAGAATCGTTGCTGGTTGATGGAAAACACAGCGATTCCAGTGCAGCAGCATGGGAATGTCACGACAGACTCCAGATTAAAAACTGTAGTGTGTGTGAACTCATTTGGCAAGGGCTTTATTGTAAAAGATGTTAATTTATATGTTAAAGTCCTGCACTCCAGCTTTAATATTATGTTGATACGGAGCTGATTTGTTGTTATCCCATAGAATACACTGGCTATGCTATAAATGTCAGCCTTAATATTAGTTAAATGTCATGCTAATTTCTCATAGTCTTTACTTCCCTTCTTTCTCTCCCTGCCAGTCTCTCGATTTCTATTCTTGCTCTATCTCTCTCTTTGTCTTTCCCTCCCTCTCTCTTAGTCTCACTGTCTCACAGCAGTACCTGTAGCCTTGAAGCTTAAATCTTTAATGTAAACCGGTAATGAAGTACCAGCTTTAGCTTTCGGCAGCGATCCCTCTCTACTCCCTGGAGGGTAGTTGAAAGACAAAAGGATAAATGGAGGCGCAGAAACAGATACAAAAGGGAAGAGACACAGAGGAAGGATGGCTGAGAGATAGTCCAATCGGTTCTACTAAAAACAAAACAAGGAAGAAATGGAGAGAATCAGATCAGAGGGTGAAGGAGAGCATGTGCTTGTGCAACAATAGGCATCATAGTGGAGTGGCACCTGGTACACATGGCCAAGCTCCCTGTTGGAGAATGGATTGGTTCCAGGTGCGTTTGGCCAAGACTGTGCCTGTCGGCCATGAGCACACACACAAGCAGCCCCACATAAATGTAGTGTACGTACACACCCATATCCTTGTCTCTCTTTTTCTACCTCTTTTAAGTTCACTGTCCTTTCTTTTTCAAGTTAATGGTAATTTGATGTGTGCAGACAGACTTGAAAAAAAAAAAAATCTTGATTGGCAGGATGATTAAAACGAGCATGCCACTTATTACACCTAAAGGACTGCAGTGTGGTTTTTGGTCTTTCTGTCTTTCTTTCTTTGTGTCTAATATAGGCTGAATTGTTCTATCCAAAAGCCTGCTGGAGTTATTTCATCAATATTCAGCTCCCTCTCCTTGCCTCCATCCCTGTTCTGTCCCCTGACCCTTCCTCTCCGGCCCTCTTCCTCCCACTCTCCCTCTGCAGGCCTGAAATGAGTGTGCAGGACAACAATGGTGGCTGCTCCCCACATCTGTCGGGACCGAGAATTGCTATGAGTGACTGTCCCTCTGGCTACAAACTTCTGGACAAAAGACTTGTGGAGGTAAAGAAAGTTGTTATGTGACAAAGCTACTGCCAATCCTAGATGCCTTTGGCCTTGCTTTGAGAGCTCTATGATTTATAAATCATTTATCATTTATAAAGTTTTCCTCCTAAATCAGTTAAATTAACATGTTACAAAGCATAAAATGAAATTGCCTGAAAGGATTTGTTTTCTTTTGAACAGAGAGCCCAAAGCACTTTCCCTTGCTTCCATGTCCTTGATGCTAAGCTTCACCAAACATCCTATCCTGATATCAGTGAGATCAAATTGCGCTTGAATACATCAGGCAGTTGTCTAGCTTTCTCTGGAACAGAGTGTTCACGCTATTGGTTGACAGGTGAACATCTTGTGGACAGAATATTCATCTGCTATAAAGAACAGTCCAGTCTATTAAAACTAAATTAAAACTGTTCAGTCATCCTCTCTGACTGACAAGTGGTATAGCATAGACTTGTTTTTTTTTTTATTTAATAAATTTCATAAACACTATTTCTAATGCACAGAAAACAAAATGATGGTCTAAATAAAATAAAGTATTGTTACAGCATTCACATTTCTATCCAATTCAAGTGAAGAATCAGACTCATTAAGATTCTCTTTAGAAAGCTTGTTAACATATTAGATGCTGAACATGTATCTCTTTATTTCTCATTCTTCAAAACAATAATGGTTTTGTGTGTGTCTCCATGGTTTGTTTTTGACTTAATTTTGTACCACGCTTTCCATAGACATAGATGAATGTGGAGAATCCAGATGCCTGCAGTCAGGATCTGCATCAACTACAAGGAGATTATAAGTGTGAATGTTACGAGGGCTGGGCTTAGATGGACCCTCGCCTCTAAGATTCTGCAAGGCCGCAAGTGAGCTATTTACCCCCACACACACACCCCCATTTGTACAGGTAACGACACACACACTGTCATAGATGGATGTTCTCACCAAAATCGTCAAGATCTATTATACACACAACTTACTCCTCCCATTCCAGCGCCCCTAATCAATGGAAGTCACATCAAACGCTTATTTACCTGTGGGACCCAGGAAAGGAGAGGCTTGCTTTATGCAGGCCTGAATAGCAATCTGTAAAGATAAATATTTGCCATCTTTTTTCTGCAGCCCCCACTAATGAAAAGTTTGCAGCCAGCTGCCTCTGCTTCCTGGAGTGTCAAGGGAAGGGATGCTGTGGGAGGGGGCTTGCCCACTACCATAGGATTACAGGCAGGGCCCAGCCTCGCTGGCCTGGGTAAACACTTGGGACAGTGGTGAATGAAAACAAATCTTGTCCTTAAGGCTGTGCCAGGCAAGATTGTTACAGGAACATGGTCTTTCTAAACCTGAGGGGAGAATAATAGAACTGTAGCCTCTTGTTAGTTGCACTGGCTACTGGCTTTAAAAAGCCCAGTGTGAATTCTGGGTGTTTTAATCAGCCTCCCCATTCCTTTCAGTCTGTTACAGCTATTTTACTGATAACGATGCTGTCTGTCAACAACCATTCAAACACCTGCACATTACGTTTCCTGCCACTACAGACAAATTAGAGCCTCTGATGTAGTGATGTTATGATAAAAAGTACTGTAAATTTTACTTAACAGGGCTGAAAAGAACTATAGAATCGCACAGTGATAATCACTTGTGTCAGCTTTCATTAATGACGTTTCTTTCTTCAGACTTTCATTGGGTAAGATTTATATGACCTAACAGTGCTGAAAGCTAGACTCTCAGTGCTGTTTAAAATGCAACAGTGTATCCTTTCCATTTAAAAGAATCAAGGAGTACTAAGGTACCTGTGTAACCAGAGGACTAGAGATCATAATTTGCGCGCTATCAGAGTTTTATTCCACTATTAACTTCTACAGGAGATATAACTTTTGCTATGGCAGCACGCCTTGCAACCACACCCTTAATACTGACAATAGGAATGGAACTTTCAACTGGGATTGAGTTATAATAGCAAATTAACTTTTCTGCAGGAAAAGAGAGAGGAAGGACAAGAGGGCGGATAGTGATTACCGCTTAACGGTCTTAGGTTGGGCCATTATAGGAATCATCTGGATAAATGAGAGATCTTAAAGCAGAAAACAGGCCTTCACTTCTAGCTAAGTGGCATAAAAACCACCAATGATTGCCCAAGTCTCTTGTGTGGAATTTATTACTGTTGGGCAGAGCAAGCAGTCCACGAGGATAGGGTATTTATTAGAGGGGAGATAGCAAGCAGATGAGAAAGAAAGAGATGGATGGATGGTCAGGTGAAAATCTCTCTGCTCATTGAAGCAATGAGTTGTATCCATTAATTGTTGATTAAAGGTACTACGGCGGCCAAGGAGAGGCTTATTTATTCAGAGTCACAAGCCAGAGACGGGACCTGGCAACACAGATCCCTGCTCGTGAAGCTATGTAATGGACTTAATGAAGCCGCATTTGCCGTGAACTCATTCCTAGACACACGCGACATCGCACGCCCAATCACGCACATCCACGCCCAAACACATCAGCATGCATGTACACTCCAGATTCTGTCACACAAATGCATGCAGTTATTTTGAGGAGCCAGTCATCTGCTCAGAGATACACCCCCTGTGACGAATTGGCAATGAGAAATGTTGAGTTCTTTGATGAGATGACACGCAAGCAAGTGCCACATCATTTGCATATTGAAGTTCAGGCTTTAAAACGCCAGGCTGTTTATTTGTGCTTCTGTCTCGGAGGCACACGGCAAAACACAATGTCATTATCAAGTTACCTGCAAAGACACACAGATGGATTTTTTTTCTGCATGTCCCACTTTGCTGTTGCTGTTGTTACTGCAATATGAGCCTATGCAGATGACAGTGAGAAATGTTACTGAAAGCTAAGTGAAAACCTCGGCCCTGTGTGTTCTCCAATGTACAATAAGTGCATTACATCCTAATCCTAACACGTGGTTTCTGGCTCTGTAGATTAATTTCAGACTAATATGAAACTGTTGGTGACTAGCAGTGCTAATTAAAAGTAAAGTCCCAGGCTGGAGTCGCACGCGCCCCTTCTAAGCTGGCATTTGTGTGCGTGCATAAGGCGTGCGTGTGTGTGTGTGTGTGTTAGGTCCGCTGCAGCCGCCCATTAAGTCCCCTTGAAGAAAGCCTTGCTCTACACTAATTCCTGTATCTACTGTTTTCGATGACACCTTATGGTGTGATGCCACTCACTGAGCTGTCGGGCTTGGTTGTTATTGTTTCAGTGTAAGAGACAGAGAGTGGAGTTTGCTGTATGTATGAGACGGATAGAGAGAGAAAGGTGTGGTAAGAATAACAACCAATCCACAATGACAGGATTTTCTGAAGCATTTTACTTAGCAGTTTCATTATCCATCATACGTGACAGTGAACCAGAGCGATACAAAACCATTTGACAAAAAGACCAAGAGAGAGTAAGAGATGGATAGAAATATGGCGTAAACGCTATGACAATATCACCCATCCCCCAGAATATACTGTTGTTGTTACCTCATTATTGTCATTATTTTAAGGCTACAACTGATGTAATAATCAGTCACTGAACATACAGACAATTACAACAGTATCATATTGAGAAAATGTTTTGCCGGGTGTCCACATCTGTATTCTCCTTTTACCATTATAAAGATGCTAATTGAAATAACTCAATTTTAATGCTGCCAAATGATGATGACTACCCTGCAGATTTGAAGTGTCACTTGTCATCACAACAAGCGTGGACAACCTTGGCTGTATCGAAACATATTTGAATACATATAACATCTACATGCAGACAATTAAATTGGTTTTAAATGACACACAGACAACTGGAGCCTTTTAGGTAGCCAAATAAAAGTTCAGCAGACAGGAGGAGGAGGAAGTAGGACATTGTGATTGGACGTGGTGGGAATAGATTACAGGCACACACAACTGGTTGGATAAAAGCAGGACACAATTTAGTGAGGAAATTTACAAACTGCCTTTGACCAAAGTCTTCTTTCTTTTTACCCTGTTCCTCTCCGTTTCTTGTCTCTCTCTCATCTACAGTGTACTGCAGCCAACCTCACAGTGCCAAGAGCAGTTTGTGCCACACTCTGATAGTTTGAGCACACACTTTTCAAATGGGTTTAAAAGTGTTTAATAGATTTTCCCATTGCCAAAAGATTTTGGCTATGGGACCCAAGATGTTGTGGAACGTCAAACTCATCTCTACAGAAGTTTTTCCTGTGGTTTTAGGCTTTAATGACCAGCCCACAACATTTCACTGCCTGCCTGTGTAGGCGCTGGTAATGTTAATCAGGAATACAAATTTGCACTTATCTGTTTATCATCTGAGTCCTGTCTTTGGCCCTTTCAATGGCCTAATGCTTTTTATAGTGGCCACAACTTAAAAATCCAGATGCACAAAAGATACAAATATTTACATTATTTATTAGAAATTAGCAATAGTTTCATGGAGACTGCCCCACCAGAAATAATGAAGCATTATATAACTTGCTTTGACATGAATGCTAGCAAGTAGGATGACTTTTGCATTTGACATGTTGTTGATAGAAAGTTCACTTCTGCTCCCTGCTGCAGCATCTATTCATTATCATATCGTGGTCTATAAGGTTCTAACGAAAGTATGGTTGACCTATGTGTGTCTACTTCAGACACATATAACACATCATTATAATAACCTCATCCAGAGTGGAGCTATTCACACCAACTACAACTAAACATCCTATCAGCCTGCAGAATTTTCACACTTTTTATTTCTGACCTTTCTGTCTGCCTGCATGTTGGATTTTTCCTCTTACTTTGCATATCTCCACAACATAACCATCTGCTTTGGTGCGAATGAAATCAATGCTCCTGCAGTGCCTGACAGCATTTCCCCTGCCCGTATTTATCTTTTTACCACATTATCTTAATTGGCTAACGGAGCAGAGCGGTACTAAACTGGCAGTGCAGATTAAAATATATCTAGGGGACCTTGTTCTTGTTAAGAAAGCTGGCTGTTGCTCTGCTGGGATCTATTGAGGAAAGATAATATTGCACTTTTTGATGACATCTCTAATGCCTTGGCCTGAAGAAAACAGTGACTCAGCTTTATTTTTTTTTGCCATGAGGAGGACATATTGCTGCGACAACAGTGATGAGGAATAAGAGATGTCTTGAAAAAGTGAGTCAGGGGGATTGATGAAAGAGAAGCTGGATCTATCTCTGTCATTATTATACTTTACATAACTCAAAATGCTCTCACTTTCTTTTTTCATCCTGTCTCTCTTCACCACTCACCTGACTTCTTCTTTCTGATTTGATATCTTTATCTTTCTCCTTTAATTACGTCCTCACTGTTCATCTCTCTATGACACATTTGCTTGTGCTTTCTTTCTCTCGCCTTCTCAGCAGGTGAAATTGATGGTTACAAACCCAGCAGTCAGAGGAAAATGATTGGATCCAAACAGTAGTAGAAATGTAATATTTTCTCCCTGTGCAGTAGCCCGTAGTAAACCGGGGCTGAGGAAACCTACTGAGGCATGGTTGACTCTCTGCGAAAGTCTGAGTTTGTGTGTGTGTGTACGTCAGCGCGAATGTTGCCCAACTTTGTCTCTTTTTTAAAATGCTTTACATGGCGTTTTGCTTTACTGGACAGTGGGGAGTGAAGAGCGACATGACAGATAAGAGATAGAAGTGAAGATGAAGGAAAGGAACTAGAAAATGAGATGGGTGGGTATCAGTGGGAATAAGAGGGGAAAGATAAAGAGGGAAGCAGGCAGACAGACAGACAGAAAAGCAAAGAAAAACCAATTAAAGTGAAATTACAAGTACAGTGTGATTAATGATGGTTTAGGGGTAGATTTAATAGATTTCTTATTGGAGTCTATACACACAGACGCACATTTTGTGTGTGAGGTGAAAGTATTTGGGTGTCTCTACAATCTGCAGGCATGCACACAAACTGAGATATTTTTTGTCTGTGTGTACTAAAGACGAATTTGACCTTGTCGACTGCATGGGAATTATTCAAATGCTTGAGTCATGCTCACCTTCAGCCTGCTGAAAAATGCGCCCCGGGTAAATAATGTGCCGGCAAACGTCACAGACCCTCTGCACCTGAGGAAGAGAACCCAGAAACATACTTTTGACATAATTAAAATAGAACAGTGTGTCATGTCCAGTTGTTGAGCTTACTTATTCACAAGCATGGCAAGGGCCGTGATTCTAAGCAGCAGGACACTCAGACACTCACACACACATTCAAAGACAATGCTTTTAAATGGATGTCCTTTTTAAGCCTTCTATGCTTTCAGTTTGGACCATGTCACATACTGCCTGTTACTTTGCTGCAGTGTATAATTGTGTGAATAATTCAATGACCACCATTACATTGTGCCAAAAGTGTGTGTGTGTGTGTGTGTAGAGAATATATTTTCCTTTTAAAAAGGTTTATTTGTATAATTTATTTATGCTCACATCATCAAAAATACATGCTTTTTGGACCTGAATAGTACAAATGCAAAACAAGACCTCAGTTAGCTTACATTATGTTCCCTGTTGGGAATAAGAATCACCACTAACCATGGTATCTTAATAGACAACAGTACGTGTAGATTGTTAATAGTACGCTGAAATCATAGGAGAAAGACTTGACACACTGATGGAGCTACATGTGCAACAGATTAAATGTTTTGACACTTCTGTCTTCATCAGTGTCAAAATTGAGAAACAATAGGGAAATAATGTATAGCTAATCTAAAACAGACACATATGTCAGCTTGTATAGTTAGTTGAACAGATCAGATTTATTGATAATGAATCCATGTCATGTCAGCATCACTGTCAAATGTAAGGCACTGATTTGTGTTAAACGTTATTAGAAAATTGCAGGACAAACCCTTTTATACCTATATAAGGACTAGAGTGGATTTCACCTCTGCAAAGATGCAGTCATGCTCACCTTAATAGGTTTGAGTTAGTACAATGTGTCATTGGTTTAAGATCAGCAAATGTTTCTTTTGTCTCGTAATAGCTGTTACATTTGCGATTGAGCAGGCTGTAAATGGCCCATGTCTAGAGGAGAGCGTGTTGAGAATGATAAATGTCCTCCTTGGGGTCATAATATCAGGTTAATGGCTGTCATGGGTTCCACCTACTCCTGAGCTTTGTGGCCTCCGTGTCCCATCTTGCCAATGTCAAGGAGTGTATAATGACAGGAAAATGTTCTCCAAGAGAAGTCCTTATACATTATTGCGGAGACATTATTTTCGCCCATCAGGAAAGAGTCCGCATTTGATGTTCACCAACCGCCATGAGATCCGTCGGATTGACCTGCTGAAGAGTGAATACACACAAGTTGTTCCCACACTGAAAAACGCTGTGGCCCTGGATGTGGACGTTTCCACCAACAAGATGTTCTGGTGTGATTTATATCATCAGAAAATATACAGGTATACACACACACACTAACACACACTAAATGTACACTACATATGATTTGTGTGATATGAGTAATGACTATAAAACCCACAAATCGTACTGTACAGAGTGAGGACTTTAGGAGTCTAGATAACCTCGTCCTCGTTCTTCAGCCATTCTGTCATTCTGTTTCACCATCCATCCATCTTCTTCCATCAACATGTCATACCTTCTGTAGCGAGACAGACACACCTGGAGGCTGTATGTATATGTGTGTCTCTGTGTCCAAGACACAGGTAAAATAATACACCTGGAGGGCCACAAATATTAGTCTGACAGTAAAAGGTGAAGCTGTTTGTCCTTCACATACACATGTGCGCACGCGTACACATTCATATGCAATTACACGTGTGTGTTTTTGTGTATGTGTGTGTGTGTGCGCACGTACGTGTGTCACGCTGATGGCTGGCAGGTAGTGGGAGGGGCCTTCTATCATCTCAGCTGAGCCATATGCTCCCTCTAATTTTACTGCCTCAATAATCACCGCCATTACTCATCTGCATACACACACATTTACACACACGCACATACACACACTCCTACACAAACTCAGTGATAGCACTCAAGGGCTTGTGACAGAGAAAGGACAAATGGACTCATTCGTCATGATAAACTCTACTTTCGAAGCAGCAAACAAACACACTCACAGTCACTTTAAATGGCTCGCAACAAGTGAAGCTCTACAGTTTAATATACTTTGGTTGTTCTTGGTTGTGTTGTCCTCCTTTCCATCCTTTTAAAACAAATATTTTTATATGTCCAAAAGTATAAAAGTATACCTGTTGCATATTGTGCTTATTGACATTTCTTTACCGCAATTAGACAATCAACAAACCAGAGCTTAGTTGGCAGGATTGAGAATAGTGAAGTCATCTTTCTGCATAACTCACCTGCCCTTTAAACTGCTGTTTCATCTCCACTTTAAATTGTTTCTTGTCTCAATGACATGAAGTTTCCTCATTGTTTCTAGCCTTTTTTTTTTTCTTTTTTTCTTTTACCTCTTCATTACTTGGTTTCTCATATATAACATTTCGAGAGTGTTTGACAGTTTCCATTGTTTGCAGTTATTTCAAACAGCTGAATACCTTGACTCTTAATGCTCCTGACATGATTGATCACACCTCCTATGCAGGCGTTTTACTCTCCAGTGAAGTAGTTTTCCCACTGATAAGGGTGCATTTTATCAAACAGAGATAGCAGTGTATTTAAAAGTGATTCCTCCTCATTGGCCCTCACAGTGACAGTGTGGTTTTCCAGGCTAATTCATAGTGATTAGCATGCTACGGGTCGATGACTTGTTAACTTCTCTCCATGATGGAGATGTCTGTTGCAAACAATAATACAGCCAATTAAAGATGCAATCTGCTCAGTGGTCTTGGACTCATCTGTCTCTGTCTTATTCCTCACTGCAGCCTGCCCTCTATTCATCCCTGTTCATCCCAGTCTATGTAAATATGTTTCACAAAAATAACTCTGTGTACTCTGGGATGTGTAAAAGAGTTTACAAGAATGGAAGTCATGACACAGTTAAGAACATACATGCTGTCACAGCAGTGTGGCATCTTTAAGACTGAATTTGTGTAAATTCAGATTTTTATCCCAGGGTTGTCTGTTATGATAGACCACTGCTGCACCAGTATCATGAGAGATTTCATCCACGTCCACTTTGCTCCCTCGTTTTACTTTGCCCCCTGAGTGAGAGACAGGTGTTGGATCAGTGTTATAAACCCTGGGACACGAGAGAGCAGCCTTGGATTATCTATCACAAGGAAGCAGCAGGCTAACGTTTCCCCCCATTGATGGAGACGTCTGGAGTGGCAAACAGTAATTAACAACGCAATCTGCTTCCAAGCCTCTGACTCATCCATCTCTACCTCATCCCTCACTCCAAAAACCTCACCAGCCTCCTCTTTAGTTAAGCCGCTCCTCGAATCCATGCCTCTTATTTTTGTTCCTGTACGCTTTGCTAACATGTGATGACGGGGCGTAAATTGGGACATTGTGTCTCTCAACCTTTCAACAAGGTTGTCTTGTATTGTCTTGTTTTATAGCCCTTATGGAGTGAAAACAATAATTTGCTATGTCTGAAGATGTGTCACTAGTGAAGGAGTTTAGGGAGCAAGGGGGGAAGAGAAAAGCAAAAATAGAGACAGAGGAATGGGCAAAAAGTGAGTGGGAAGCTGGAAGAAAATCAAAGAAATTGAAAATCACAAGAGGGACAGACACAGATAGGAAGAGTGACAAAAACACAGGGAGAGGCAGGTTGTTTTGTAAGCTGCTGATAGAAAAAGACAGACTCATTCTCCCTGGGAAGTGCTGTTTAGTGGGAGGGACGAGGTTGTCAGGTTTGGGTGCCCCTGACATAGCATTATCTAGTGAAAAGAATACCTGTTACCCATCACGTCAAGCCAAGGCGCATAGTACGCTCAAATCTTTCTTCACAAGAAAAGGGAACCAGAATAGACAGCAACAAATCCTGGCAAGGGCAACTTCTGTAAGATTAGTTGTCTGTCTCCCTTTTTCTGCCTGTTCCCAAATTATCTGGTTTTTTCATCACTTCCATGACACTGACTGACCCGCACCTTTCCTCTGCCATCCACCAGTGCTTACATCAACAAGGCCAGTGACTCATCGCAGCAGGTGACGCTCATCGACTCGCTCCACTCCCCCGAGGGCCTGGCAGTCGACTGGGTCCATAAGAACATCTACTGGACCGACTCGGGCAACAAGAGCATCTCAGTTGCCACGGGAGACGGCAGGAAGAGGAAGGTGCTGATAGCCACTGAGCTGAGCGAGCCGCGGGCCATCGCAGTGGATCCACACCAAGGGTGAGAGGGAGAGGCTTAAGGGTGGAGCGGATTTAAGTGGATTTTGTGTTTAGTGAAAGAGCAGCAAAGGATGGACGATGTAAGAGCAGGAAGGAAGGAGTGGCAGGGCGGTTGAACAAACCTGAGGCCATCATTGTCCTTTTCTGAAAAGGGTGAAAAGCAAGAAATTGTGTCTAAAAGTAAGTCTAAAATATTTTTACTGTAACAAAACTATTTGTAGTGGTGCAGCCATCTGTTAGATGAAACAGCTTAACAAGTATTTGCTGATACGATGTGACTCTTCTGTTGCTCTATCTGCCTCTTTCTCTTTGTCTTGGATGTCTTGAGCTCCCCAAAGGGCTCTTTTCACAACTCTACAAAGCTAGACTAGCATGAAATACATGCAAATGAAGCCAGTCTTTCACAGGTTTCTCATGGCCACACACACACACACACACACACACACACACACACACACACACACAAACAGACAGATATGTGCACACATTTAAAAGTGGTCGAAGTTTACAGCACCTGCTGTTTTGCGTAGTTTCCTTTAGTGTCTTCAAGGCCTGCCTCAGAAGTAAAACTATTTGATTTTTGGGAGAAAATGAGACAGAGACAGAGTCAAACAGGGGAGGTTGTGTGACACATGGAAATCTATTTCCTGCTCATGGAAAGGGACTCCTCTTACCACCACTGAATTAGTCCTGTCCATGCCTAACTTGTTGGTACATGTTCCCACAGGTTTATGTACTGGTCAGACTGGGGAGGTCAGGCCAAAATTGAGAAGGCTGGGATGAACGGAGTGGACCGACAAGTTTTGGTGTCCGAACACATCGAGTGGCCCAATGGAATCACCCTGGGTAAGGAAAATGAAATGCTCTAGATAGGGCAGAGAAAATTACATGCTGATACAGCGATGAGAATATCAGTCCGCACTGAGCACAGTTTAAAAACAAGACTTATGATGCTGATATTGCTTTTGGAGAGAGAGAAAAAAAACTAAATTCATGAGAAAAGAGACAACACAGACAAAAAGAGGGAGAGAAGCAAAGAGAGACAAACAGCAAGAGTTGGGAGAAGAAAACAGTCTAGGGGTGTGCAACCCCTGAGTAGCTCTTATTGTTATAGCTCAGTTTGTGTCTGGCTCTCATCAATCAAGCCAGTGAACACGGGCCTCCGAATTAATAAGCCAGACGCTATGTGCCGTCGATACCTCCCATCATCCCTTTCAACTCCCTCTGCGGCACCAGCCAATTTCTCTCAGCTGCCCTTGCCTGAGGAGAAAGAGAGGCACACAGTTGCCACACTCGGTGGAATTGAGGTGTCGCTGCATCTGTATGAAAACAAATTATTTTTTAGAGTAAGGAGAATGAGAGAGTTGGCCAGAGTCGCGCTATAATTCTGTGGGAGGAGGGGTGGATTATTTTCCCTCGGACATTGATTTTATACAGAGCAGAGAACAGAGCAGGTGATTGTCTGAGTCAGGAGAGGTGAAGTTGTGAATGAAAATTTATCTATGATTTCTCGGTTTCTCTTTGGCATGATGTTAAATCAGTGCCTTTACAGTTTCCTCAGCTGTTTTGCCTATAGCATGTGCTCAAATGCCTGCTTTTAAAGAATATTTTAGGAAAATATATTAAGGAAATTCTGTACTGGAAAAATTTTGTCAGTCAAAAATGTACAGGAAAATATTTTCATTGATTTTGGAAACCAAATAAACATCTACACCAATGACTACATAGCTAATTTCTAGTTTTAAAGGTGTTACACCTTTACATATGTAAGTGTTTCTTAGAACTTATAAGGGCAAAGTCATACTAGGATTATTTCCTTTGCTGTCAATACAATGCAATCTGCATTTTCAAGCTAACCACCACTCTACTCTGTAGCCCGTAGCAAAGGCACAGAAGTGGTGCAGTCGTAATGTAAACAGCACTGGGGACCAATACAAGTAGAGAGAATTGTAAAACATTGACTTTACCCTTTAAAATAAGTCCAGCAAGACTAATCAATTTGCTCAAGGGCACATACATTTTTCCCAGCAAAGAAGTCAACCGGCAATATTACAATCACATCTGTGTTTTCTCAGTGCAGGGTCTCAGCCGTCATGTCAAAGAAGATTGATGGTGTAGCTACTGGGCCATTACATTCATATACCTCTCACCCTAGGCCTTTTCTCTCTGAATGACCTCTCTCTCTCTTTCTCTCTCCCTCTCCCTCTCCCCCCATTTGTCTCGCTCTCCTTCCTTCCGTTTCTTTTCCTTGTTTTTGTCTCTCCCATCTTCTCTCCCATATTCACAGACTTGTCCAACAGGCGTCTTTACTGGGTGGACTCCAAGCTGCACCTTCTGTCCAGTGTGGATCTGAACGGAGACAACCGCAAAGTGCTGCTGTCCTCCCATCACCACCTGGGACACCCATTTGCCCTCACCGTGTTTGAGGTATGGGAGGGTTGAGATTAAAATACAGCCACAGTGCGAGTGTAACGAATGGTATTGGAGAGCTTTGGTCTCTCAATAAGGTGGTAATTTGTTTATATAAGCAGTACCATACCATGTGTTTTTGTATTAGTCCACTACAGATTGCTTACACTTGTTCTTTAGTGTTGTCCATTTTCCATAGCATACCAGATGTTTTTAGATTGGTTTTCTACATTATGGGCAGTCATTGCTTTTAGTTCATAGCAACATGATATGGTAGACAAGTCACAAGACTCTTGCATCAGATTGGTTATACATAATTGATATTTTTCATCAGATACATTATCATCATGTGGTGATCAGTTAAGAATAGAGTTTGTTTTGAAAGCCTGTTTTTGCTGAGGCCATCGTTCCTGTCCAGATTGTAGACTGGACTGTTAAAAATGCATCCAAAATCCCCCTTGCTTGGCTACACAGCAAGTACCTTAAATCAAGAGAATAATCAAAAGTAAAAAAGAAATAAATAATACAGCCAGTTTTGGCAGGAGAATAAAATTAATTTCAACCTGCTTGCTTTAACAGCTTAAATGAAGCTGAGCACAATACTTAAAAAGAAAACGAGTGAATAATAACCTTGAAACACAGTATAGATATATTTTATTTATTTCCCCTTCTGGGACTTGGCATGGATTTTGTGGTAGGTCTCTACCTAAAAGGCAAAGAAGATGCTAATGTCCTTATTTGACCTCCAAAAGATTTTGTAGATACACACAGAAAAATAGGTTTGTCCTCACTTCTCTCTGCCGTGTGGGACGCTCTCATATCCTGTTTGTTGATTCCCATCTTGGTTGTGTGTTTCTAGGTTTTCAGTGAGCCAAATTTAGGCATTGGACATGGGTTTTTGCTGTTGGCAGCAGGAATTAATACATGTAGTAAGTTCTTGATGAATATTACATATCATTTAGGGTCATCTGTGGTGTTGCTTGTTACTCTATGAAACACATTCAGGTATTTTCAGGGTATACTTGGGAGTGAGTGGTCAGAGGTGTTTGCAGAGATAGGTCAGCAGAGGAACATAGACTGACTAAGAGGTTGACTGAGAAGAGATGAGAGATGGAGATGTTTTAAAAGCATAGTAGCAGGGTAACCCCAGAGAAGGAATGATCTTTTCAAGGCCTAGTGAGTGTAGAGTCACAGTAGAGTACAGCAATCGATGAAACTAATTTGGGTGTATTTATTGAGGCAGGAGTAAGTCAGTCTGTTAGAGCCCATCAAGTATAGATGGTGTGGAAGGTGGAAAAGGGAGCCAGAGAACCAGGGGAGAGCGAGGAGGATGAGGGGGAGAGAGAGGGAGGCGAAATGTGATCAGCTGCACACACTGTGATGATGAGAGGCAAAGGGAAGAGGGGGACATCCATCATGTCCAACTGAGTGTGTGTGTGTGTGTGTGTGTAAAAGAGATGAATAAAACCAATGTTTCAGGCAGCAGTGAAAGTTCATCCCTGGAGATTAATAGCCCTCAGCTCTTCTGGTCTTTGTTCTGTTCTGGAAATGATACAGAACAAATTAAAAATCCTTTAGTAGTGCAGCAGCAGGTTGTTCCTGGTCCCAACAGACTGATAATGGGAAGTTTGTTTCTTCGGAGTCGCCTGGGACGAGTTGTGAACTGAAACGCTGAACTTTTTTTTTGGTCATTCTGCAGACTTTGTGTAATATCTGGTAAATTAGCTTCAAGGGAGCATTTTTGCCTCAGGTTATTGGTCAGTGTTAAACTGCTTACAAGGCATAGTCAGCCCAGCTGTAGAACATGCCATGCCAACTTTAATGCATTTAAGAGGAAATGTGTTATTTTTGATGAGATTTGATTATATGCCACAAGAAAGATAAGGTTCATTGAGTTGTTGATTTTTTTTTTTCATTGTAAAATCATTGTAATTATTTGATCAGTTGATAAGTTAGGCAACTATTTTGGAAACTGGTTAACTGCTTTTGTAGTTTTTCAAGCAAAAACGTCAAACCAATTCCCTCATTCCTGCTTCTTCAATGTGAGACAAAAATCTCACATTCAGTCACATTTCATCATACATGAGTATAAAATCCCCACTCTTAAACATTACTTACCCATGCATATAAACAAGCAAATGTGTGTTTTAAAGTGTGGTTTATGGCCCAGACAGCACTTCATATTTCTGAGTGATTCCCAGTGAATGTTAAAGTCATTCCACTTCAACACATCATCAGTAAACTTCACATCAGCACTGATGTGCTAATGTTTTTTAACACTGCAGAGGAAAGACTCAGGGTTCCTATATCAAAGTCTGAACACGCCACCACCAAACACACATGAAAAGACACACATACAAACCCTTCCAGTCAGTGTCCACCCCCCGCTAAGACACCAAGCCCCGAGGAAATGTAGAGCGCAGACACACGCAGAGAGCAATGTTTTCTCTTTCTCTAGCTTTAGTATCATTGTATTACTTTTTATCCCCTCTTTGTTTGACTGGAGGGGATAGAAGAGGAGATGAGATGTGTTTGGGAAGAAGAAGCAGAGCGGGGGATGGTGATTGAAAGAAATAAAATACAGGCAGGAAGAAAGAAAATAATGGTGTTAGAGCATGTGTTTGTCCATTTGCCATGAACTCGGCACCACCAAAGGACTTAAACAGGTTTTAAAAGCCCTTGATCCACACATTTCCAACAAAATATGATCATATTCGCCTTGAGTCGAACAAGATTCTATAGCACTCAGCTCCCAGAAAAACACCAATTGACATTATAAAGAAATATTGGCAGCAAGAGCTGGTTGGTGTAAACACATTCTTCAAAACAGTAAACACATTCTTCATTAGTCACACAGGGATCAATTAAATGAGAGATGAAGTGAAAATTCGTAGATTCTTGAGTATGTGTGACCAACCACACCCACAGTCCAGAGAAGACGTCTATTCAGCTAAACTGAAAACACCTGTGTGGGTGTACTATGCATGTGTAAAGGCTTTAATACTCTTTTGCAGTTTAGCAGAGATTAACCAAAAATGTCTCCTAACATTATTTTGATTCCTACACAGATTTAACACCAAGCCCACATTAATATTTTATGACTCGGGTTGATACAACAAAGAATACGAAAAAATCAAAGGCTTCAAAAGTTGAGTGGGTTGGTTTTGTCTGAGCTTTCATTTGTAGTTTTCTGGCATGACATGTAAGTAGGCAGGAGGCACCAGAAGCTCATCAGACAGATACGTCAGTCAAAAGACCCCAGCATTTGTTCTTTTGGGACAGAATCATGACAAAATCATCAAGGGCTGCTCTTCCCTTGACCTTAAAAACACTTCATATCCATTTAGATGTACTCTCATCCCCTTGACAACTGCAGACGGACAGCTCTGACTGAAGTGATGCAATGCCATGTGTTCGGGAGAGCTCGTGCGTGTGCATGCTTATAAGTTCCTCAGCACATGAAAGATTCACCTTGATCCTACAGTGAAGAGCATCGACCTGCTCAAGGTCTGCGTTGCCTTTTGAAGTTTCAAGGTGGGAAAAAGCGACAGATGCAGAGGCTGACAGAGGAGAAAGAGAAAAACAGAGGGAGACACTGACAGGGAGACTGAGAGAGACATCCACAGAGAAAGAAAGGCAAAGGGAGAGATGGGATGATAGATTTGAGCACTGTTTTATCAACATGGCTGATATTTGTCTTTCATTGTTTCAGCACTACTGTCATGTGAGTAAAGGTTATCTGGATCTGAGACAGGGGGGGATGGAGTGATAGAGAGCTCAGTGAAAGATGTAAAAGGGAGAAGGTGAGAGAAAAGGTTAAGTCCACTGACAACCCACCACAAAAGGAGAGCATGGATTTCAACTATGACTGAGCCACACACAGAGATGCACATATTTATTCACACACCAGACAAATCTGTGGTTGGACCCCTACAGATCATTGACCTTTGAAGGACACCATACAACTGTGAACACAATATCAGACTAATGAAAAAATACATATGGGAGCGTCCATGACTTACTGTAGCCTCCCTGTCTGATTTCTCTGTCTTACCTGAATTGTCTCTTCTTTCTTTTTCTTTAACCTTTCTATGATCTCAGTGTTTTCCCTTGCTATCATTTCCTGTGTTTTTCTTAATTGATGTGTGTCTGCGTAAAAGAAGCAGGCTGCAGTTGCCGTGGAAACGATGTGCCATATCCTGTTATCCTGTAGTATCACTAAAGAGAATTGTGGAGAGGTGTTAGAGAGAGAGGGAGAGTAATTGAGAAAGAGGCAAAAGTGAAAGATGAGAGAATGACCCCGCTGGTCTGAGCCTACAGTGTTTATTCCTTTATTTCCAGGTGAATAGAAGCAGCTAATGGAGGAACAGGACATTTTAACCAAAGAGACTTTTACAATAGGGAGAATCTACCAGGCAAACAGCCATCATGTATGTCAGATGGCTGCTAGATTAATTTCAATTTGGATACATCAGTTAGTACACTTTAGTAGTACATTGCGTACACAGTATACTCACTTGCCTAGTGTGTGAATCTCCTTTGTTGGAGAAGTTTGAAAATAAGTTTGTGGTCCCTCCCCTTTTGTTATTTAGCCAAGATAGTGACCGTTGAGGGTGACAGGCGTGCATAATTTTACACTCAACTTTTTGACCATTTTGAGTGCACTGTCCTGGTACTTATAGTGCACTGCATGTTTCCATACTTGTCAGTGTGCATTTATGCACTTAGGAACTCAAAATAGTGAGTGTGAGTGTGACACATCAGTTGTATGCCCAGCCAAATGTGTCACTATCTCTTAATTTGGTACTGAGCATAAACACAAGTTGTTTTAAGCTTTTCCAACAAACTACCAGGGCTGATGTTTTTCTGAAGCCCACTGTTATTGTGGTAAACACTTTTTGCTTGTTTATTCAATGTGCACTTAGAAGGCAGGTTATTCTGACTCTAGTATAAACCATCTCCAAAAGATGCCAAACCTCTTTTCTCTCATTAAGTTTGTTAGATAGCAATTATAATTAAGATGGCTAATAATAAAAATAGCAGAGAATGCCGCCTCCACTGTACGACTGCTACTTTATCACAGTTTTGTTTTAATCAATAAAATCTTAATCATTTCACTATCTTTAATTACTATTGAGGTTTCTCATAATGCAAGGAGGGGTACAACATTTTGACAAAACATACTGCCAGAGGTATTATTTGCTCAGCATTAATTGATTGTCAGCATTGAGTGCTGGATACTGAAAGTATCAGAGGATACAGTTAAAGCAGCACACTCCCCCATTACAATATAACTTGTTCGGTCTGTTTAAACATCGCCTTGATTAAAAAGCAATGCTTTTAACCTTCCTTCAATAAATAATGTTTTAAATGGAGCCTTCAAGCCAGTCAGTTCTCATATACCCTCAATTAAAAAGTGAATTAAAGTTACCCCAGGCATAAAACAACTCCTAAAAATGAGTTTCTCCTGTCAAGTAAATTGTAAATCCACAAACTTAAATATAATCAAATTTTCTCACTGAAGAAACTGATGAGTATTTGGACATCCACTTTGACTTCACATCCTACAGGCATGTTTTCACACAGACAATAATAAGATCCCCCATTACAAACAAAACTTTTAACAGCCATTGCTAGGATGCGCATATACTGTTTCTCTGCAACAAACTGCAGAATGTGTTTTAAATGGTGTCCTTTGATCACCAAAAACTCTTGCAGAATCCCCCAGTGCAATTTCCTTGGACAGTTACTATTTTCCACTGTAATGAATAATTCTAAATAAATGTTCTGCCGTTGTATGCAGATGATGTCAAATGTTCACTTGGGATGTAGTAGCATTTTGAAGTTCAGGAGTACATGAGTTTGATTTACAACAAATACATGACTAGACATGGGGAAACAAACTTTCATTCAGTGTAACATAAACAAAACAGTTTTGTGTTTAGCCACAAATATGATTATGAACAATTTCTGCAACAAAGTCAAGCTGCTTGGTAAAACTCTAAATGATTGATGAAATTTCTCAGTGTGAGGGTTCAGCAACTAGCATGTACGGTATGTGTCTATTTTTTAACAGTCTTGTTCTCTTTTCATGCAGGATCGCATATATTGGACAGACTTGGAGGATGAAGCGATTTACAGCGCCAACCGACTGACGGGACACGATGTGGCAAAGGTTGCAGAGCACCTCAACAACCCGCTAGACTTAGTGGTGTTTCATGAACAGAGGCAGCCAAAGGGTAAGACATTAAGAAAAAATGCTGAGAAACACAGCAACTAATGATATGGGATGGGCATTTTTGATGCTTTTTTTATTGGTGGCTCAGTTTGCTAACAAAACCTTGAATCATCCAGGTGCAGACCAAAGGATATACTTAGTAAAACTGTCTGAAACAGTAAACAAATAACCCGATGTGTGTGATTATACTGATGGATGTGCTGGGCATGTCAAATGATGTGTTTATCATATTTTCCAGGATGGATGCATTCCCAGGTGTGCATGTGTGCCAGTTAGGATCTCTGTGTATGTGTGTGCACTTCAGTGTGTTTGACAGTGGGTTCTAGCAATTTGTTTGTGTGAGTCTGTTTTCATGCTTTGTTTTCTCCCCTCACTCAGAGCTCAAAGCAGTCCTGTCTGAGCACCAGTAGGGAGCTAATTGCATTCTTTCATTAATAAATCAAGAGTTCTGCTCAAAGAGATATCACAGAATTAAGCATGTTTTCTCCAAAATGCCAACAAAGGCAAGACATAAAACAACCAGGCCTAACTAGACTACATACTGAATGAACTCTAGGCACTAGTATGATCGATAAGTGAAATACTTAATAAATGACTGAAGCCATTTGCAAGGTCCACCTCCTCTCGTCCATTTCTGTCACAGTTTTATCCATGCTTTTCATAAGATTTTTAATCTGCCAATGAATACAGTGCATGTATCTCAACAAAATCCCAAAGGGGAAGATTATCACTAATGGTTGGTTGCCACAATACACCTTCGCACATTCAAATATGGCTCAAGTATCTTCTGGTACCCCATTCAACATTCTTCATTTTTTTGACACACTTCCTAAAAAGGAGCCTCTCTTCCCGTCCTCTCTTTGTTGTTCCTATTTTATTATTTATCTTTTTTTTTTGTATCCATCCAGCTGTGTTTTGAAGCCCAGGATCCATGTTTTAGTTCTTTTTCTAGACCTACAGGAGGCAGTGCAGAGGGAGAGGAGGGGACACCAGAGCTGTAGCAACTTCATAAAAACACAATTGTCCAAATGTTTTTATCTCAATCCTTCTCCTGTCTTCAGCTTTCTTTACCTTTACATCCTTCCTTCTCATCTTATCCAGTTTCTTTTGGCATTGCCTTTTCTCTCTCTTTCTGTTCTTTGACTTTTCTCCACTGTTCTCCATTCCTCTTCCCACTCTGCCCCTATCCTCCCCCACCCTAGAATTTAAATGTATCATCATAGTGTGTCATGGTATTTCAAAGACCTTCTTAATATGGAAAGCATGTATAGAGTATATTTGGTGCTTCTGCTGAGAATTTCATTTAGATAGTCATTCATATTGCTGTACTGTGGTTGTTATGCTGAGATACTGTACTGAAGCACACATATATTCCCAGCTTATTAAAATCTCAGTGTGTGTAGTGAGTGATGTTGCTTCTTCCCCTGATGGCTGATGATTCCTCTGATGTGCTGCTTTCTAAAACTACGTACCAAGTCAGGAGGCAGAATCGACCGCGACCTGACCTAATTCTGGTGCTTCCCCACATGACAAGAGTAGCAGTAGTTTTTCATTACTCTGAGTCTTGGCTTTGGAAACATGATGTAAATTTTTCATTTCGGTGTAGAGATTAAAAAAAAGAAAGTTTAGACAACCTTGTCTTAACCTAAGCATCTCTTCATTGAAACAGAAAGTAGGTTTTGGAATGAATATATGCCCCTAAATAAAACACTGTTAAAAGTGTCAGCATCTTTTTTTTTTTTTTTTTTTTTTTTTTGTTGCTTTTCTGTATGGTACGCAATAAATTTGAATAGGTAGTACAAGTATTTTTGCTAATATATTTCTGACTTTAATCCTGTGCTGAAAATGTGAAATATGAAATATGCTGAATTCAGCCTCACAGTAATCTTTGTACACAGCTTAGAGTTTTCTTTATGGTTTTCTTAACTACTTTGATGCTTTTGATGCTGACCAGGACCCAAAACTGGAGGCCCGCCTTCAGCTCTTAATATCCTTCTAATTGTTCTGGTTTTAGCATATAAACCCGCACATCAGCCTAAAGTATATCAACATAAGATTTCAATTTGCTGCACACATTTAAAAAGCACTAAATGTTTATAAAGGTCAATACTGAAGGTTTATAACTATGGTTTCTAATGGAGGCATAGCACAGGAACCTGGAAAGGAAAGATTAATTTAATATATTTCTCATTTATCTGTAAGGAACCACCTTGAAAAATCATGTTTCCCACAGCCTTGTAATCCTCTCTGCTGCCGGTGTCCTTCCAGCCCTGGGACACCTGTAATATGGGCATCAACAACGGTGGCTGTGGAGTACTCTGTCTGAAGGCCCTCAGATCGTACCCCCTCAAGGCACACCTGCAGTCTGTCCTGACGCATGAACTGGGACTAGACATGAGGCGCCTGCTTATAGAAGTCGGTCACACTGTGAATCCAACAAATCATACAGTCCGGGAGCACACCTACTCAGTGCTGAATTTGTTGGAGAAGTGCTGCGAAGTCTACATCGTCAGAATCACACTGAGCCATGATGGAGTGCCAGGTCAAGGGATATTAAACTGACTGTAGCTCCACCTTCAACATCAAGTGGGTAAGTAGAGTGTACTAATTTCAAAATTAAGCATTTATACACATCTATAAATAAATTTTCCACTTTTTAAACTATTCAGTCAGATATGATGGGGTTCCTCTCACCACAGCTGTACCCAGACCAGTTCATTTTATAGGTTTTGCATCAGAGCTAAGCTGATTCCCATACTATATTCCCATGTGAGCCTACACTGAATCCTTTTTGAAAACTGTCAAAATAGGTACAGTAAATGCCCAATGTATTAGATACAGAAATGTGACATGAAAAGGGCATTTTGCTGGTGGGGGAATTTATCTGCTCTATAGACATAGCTTTTATGTTTCTACCCATGATATTCATATTTATCTCTAAATCATGGTAAAATTGTATATGCACTATTAAAGTTTTTATCCAAATCCATGAGTCACCAGTATTAAAACCCAAACAATGAAATTTGTATCTCTTCACCTTTATTACCAATTATAATGGACTCAAAAAGCCACCTTCAGGGAATCTGATACCTGTGTTTACAGCAACACCATCTTGGGAAGTGGGTCAGAATTTCAGCTTACACATGTCTACAGCCCACTCATTATTTCCTCTGACCTTATTTCTCACACAGCCTGGTCCCAGTCTCAACACAGTCAAATTTCAGCATTTTGTTAAGTTATTATCCTCAATACACCTGCCCTGTTTTGCACCTCATCGTTGAACAGGTGAGGGAAATGAGCTACACAGAGAAAAGGTAGAGATGATGTATGTAGGCCACCGCTCAGAGAATCCCTCTGAGAAAAGACAGAATGGTCACTGAGTACATATAGAGAGAGAGAGAGAGAGAACATTTGCACTTGCAATTTTTGAATTTAAGCAGAAATTTCTGCTGAGCACTTATTAAGGTTTGATAAATGGCCCTTACATTACATTGTCTGGCTCTCTGGTTTATGTCTCTGTCTATTTTGACCAACGATAAAAACCTTGAAGAAATGAGCTTGGAAAACCCTAATTCAAATCTCTTTTTATAGCTTAGCTCGCTTGACAACAAATAGAAAGGTAAGGTCAATGGTGACCCGTATGTGTGTATATATATTATTGATGCACATATAAAAAAGGTCAGAGGCAGAAAGAAGGTACAAAGATGGATTTAAAAATATTGACTGCAGTTCTTTCTAAAATCAGACTTGGGGAGCGTTGTCATCTTTTTAATTTCACATGCTGCATATTGGCAACACCACAAGAAGTGGAAACATTACAGACATGTTTTGTCAGCTGTAGAAAATCCCAAGTGCTAATGATTTTGTTCTGTTTCTCTTGTGCAGTTCGACCCAGAACAACCACAACAGCTGCTCCAACCACCACCACCACCACCACCACCACCACCACCACAGCTCCCACCACAACCACTACAACAAGCACTACAACAACCAGCACAACTGCTAGCACCACCACAACCTCGCCCCCACCACTAAATTACCACGGGTACCACCAGCACCTCTGCTGCTACTACACTCAGGCCCACACCCATGCCTGATAACAACGGCCTCCCCCCCGAGAAGCACCTCCACCGAGCAGCCTCAGGACTTCGCCACAAGTACAGAGATGACCAGTTTCCAGCAGCACAAGTCAGACATCGACATCCATCACAAGACACCTCTGTTAGTTCCGTGGCCTCTAACAGCATTCGAGAGAGAGCAATGGAAATCTCTCCCATAGAGGTAAGGATCACGTGTGAGCTGAGTTGGCATAGGAACGGCGGTTTATGTGCATAATAGTATGTGTGTTCCTTCATGTGTAATGCCCTCCACTGCCATTACATAACTACTACTCATATTAGTTAGGAGCCCGAAACCAGTACTATATCATTTTCTCCTTTCTCTCTGGCTTCTCTCTCCGCCTCTCTGTCTGACTATCTCACTATCTACTGTATGTCATCTTTCTTTCTGTGCCTCCTCGTGACACACACAACTACACACACCAATGGTGTATCTCTCGGTCTGTTTAAGGTTGGTCCCTCATGAGCAGCGTAACAGAGCTGTCAGAGCTAATAAACGACAGTCCTCCATTCTCGCCCACCTCTCATCACTCATCCTCGCTTGGACAGCCTCCTCTGTCTTCTCTCTCATCCTCTCTCTCTCTCCTCCTTCACTCCTGCTCTAAAAACTGGCAGGGTTTTTTTTGTTCTTGCACCAGTTAAGCTTTCATTGCGCGCTAGAAAATACTACTTACAGTTTGTTGCCCAGACAAACAATGACATAGAATATAACAGCAGTAATAATGGTTTAAGGTGCTTACTTAAGACTTAAATTGTGTCAAAGCAGAAGAACTTTATAGCACTGCAAAGCAAATGAGAAATCACTGTGCTGCACAATTAATGCTATGTTGTAATTTTGTTGTAGAAATTAGTGTTTCTCAGCTCTTTGTGATTTTTCTAGCCTTGATACAGCACATGAGACATTAACATGAGATAATCGCCAAACTGCCAAGGCAGCTATTTGTCCTCAAGTCATTTGTTCACCAGCACTAGAAAGATAACAAGAATCAAACAGCTGCTTTTTCTGTTAATTTGCTCTTGGCGATGATACGAGTTCTTTAACAGCAAAGTGTCTCGAAAATGTGGATCTGTATTGTTTCTTGCATCTTTGCCGGATAGCCCCAGTGCCCTTTTCGACTAAAGCAGGAGACTTAACAGTAAAACAACGCAAAACTGACTGATTTATACATTAGAAGTAAGTAATTTCTGATGTTAGAATGGACACAGCCTACCTCAGAATAAGAGATGGAGAAGATAGTAGTGGTTGGTTAGTGAGAATGATTGTGAGCTGCTGCACTGTGTTTGAACTCATATTTTACAATATTGCATTACATCAGAGACATTTGTCATTATACCGAGAAACCAAGAGAGCAAGCAATATGATAAAAAAAGGTAAGGAGGGAGAGGAGCAGGACATGATGAAAGGGCAAATGGGTGTAAGAGCTGGAAGAAAAGGAAGACTAAGAGACAAGGAGGAGGACCGGAAATGAATGAGGAAAGAAAACTTAAGGATTGTTAAATAAAAAGAGTACAGCAGGAGAGACAAGAGGACAGGAGCAAAAAAGGGAACATGACAGTCCAGCTTTGAATTGGGAGGAGGGAGTTTTGAAAAATGACACGTGAGTTGGGAGGAAAATAGCATTTACAAGGATAAGAAAAGACAGGCTGGAAAAGAGGCAGGAGAGAGTCATTTTCTGGGAATTAAAGTATTGGCTGCTCCAGCTAGTCTCATCACTTTGGGGTCTGGGTTTTTCAGATTCTACTACAAAGTAAGAACATGTTTCTCCAGTCCTTGAAGGTCAGCCTCCTTCGCCACACCACAAGCGGCCCAGATGAGGTGAGCGGACATTTATTGAGAAACAAAAGGAACAAGACGTGTCTCCAAACCCACGGGCCATGTGCTTGAATTTTTAACTCAGTACACTGTCGGTTTACATCAGCTGTTACACATGTGCGGTGTTACAGCTGGCGTAGTGTAAGTGTTGAAGAACTGGGAGTTTCATGCAAATAAAAAAAAGAGAAAAGATAAACAACAGCTGGTGCACAAAGCCCATACACATCTATGCTCTACAATTTTGAACCTTCACTTTTAATGCCAGTAATTATTTTGCAATCAATTCAATCTTTTAAGTAACACCGGACATGCCTAAAAATACCATCTTCTGCATTTCTAATGTACAGTAAGTGATAGGGGACAAAACTTACAGTGCTCATTCTGTGCAAAATGTAAATCAAGGAGGAGATTTGAATTATCTTTTAGCACCAAGTTACGCCATCCCTCCACTAATAATTCCCAGCACAGAAATAGTCTGTGGAATCTATAAAAGACTACAGCTTGATTTGACGAACTGAACTGCTGGAGTTCACCTCAGATAAACTTAGGAATTTTTGTACAGAATCAAGGACCTTGGATTTTGTCCATGTTATAATTGGTTACCTAATGGCCAGTAAAGAAGGATGAGTAATTACAGCAGGCAGAGACTTTCCATATTGGCGTGAGTATCGCTTTTAAGACAGACAGTATACTAATATTAATTTTGCATGTTGACTTAAATATTATTTACTGTATATGCATTAGGATAGTTGTATTTATCAATAGGGACATTTCATAGAGGCAGACAACAGCAAATTTCTTTTGAATTTAAAATCCCTCCAGCAATATTAGCTCTTAATGAAATTCTTTCTCTCTCTCTCTCTCTCTCTCTCTGCCTTCACTTTCCAGAACTGCCTCTTTCATAACTGCTGCTTTAATAAGATTCTATTAATCCACCTTTTAGAGTCTTAGGACCCATTGGATGTCACTCATACTTAAAGAAAGGCTAAATTCATTTCTGCTGACTCAGGACTCAGACGCTTGATTGTTGAAGATAAAGGGTATGCAGGTGATACTGACATCTATCACCCAAGGCACCCCTTTATGTCTTGTCTGTATCTGTGTGTGTGTGTGTGTGTGTGTGTGTGTGTGGAGTGTGTGTCAAAACAGTTTATTCTCTATGTGACTGCCTTTATGAGATCAAATGTATTTCTTAATTCTTTGTCCCATCAGTCACATCCCATCTGTGCCTTTTTGCCATGCATACAACTACAGTCTCTTTCTAGAATGAGCCAATCAGTATGCAGAGCCAGCACTGTGATCTCTTCTCTGTTAATCTTCCTTGCTAGACTTCATTATAGCCATCTGATCACACTTTGGCTAATGGCTAGCCTGCTGCCACAGGAGTGCTGGGAGCAGGATTAATGTCAGCCGCACACCCACTCCGTTGGGGTGAGAGTTAAGGGAGGATAATACGAGGCATGTCAGAATAAATATAGCTGTGTTGTGTTGTCACATTAACATACATGTTGTAGAAAATAATGATTCGGCCACACAGGTTTATGTGTTTAAGGAAATTTAAGGTCACCTAGACTCTTGCAGCATAATAACGTCAAGTCAATAATATTGTTTCCTAAATCCAGATTTGTTTTGAATGTAGTATTAATGTAAAAGTCTGATGCATTCTTGCTGAAATTGCATTTGTCTCTCTTATATTAAAAGATTCACTGCATTTATATGGCAAGGATATGATTCATCCGCATTTACTTACACATCCTGGTGTCCATAGTCCAAAGTGAAATCAGATGGATTCTCTCTGCCCATATATTATGTAAATATAAGCCTCAAGATGATGCTTCTCAGCTGCAGCAAAGTTCCTTTTCTCTAGGGAAGAAGGTCTTTTGGGATGGTGTTTTGGAACAGAACTTTGCTTAGTTTTACTTTTTCTGTCTCTCCTTCTGTTCATCTAGCTATGAAAGTGACTAATACTACCTCATAGGTAACAACATCACAGTAGCCGCTCTGGGAATAGTCATTCCTATCGAGTACTTCACTCTCTCGTTGTTGTCTTTGCTTTCTGCCCGCTCTGCTTCTCCTCCTCGCCTCCGTCTCTGCTTGTTGCTCAAGTCCTGCATGTTGGGTGTATGACGTGGTATTTTATCCGTTCGACTGTATGAGCGTGTGTGTGTGTGTGTTTGTACCTGCACGTGGTGTGTGTCTGACTGAATGATTTTACCCCACTTAACTGATTAAAATTAGGATGTTTTAGATTCTTTCTTATTTGTGTCTTTAGGAAATGCTGCCGCTTCCTGCATCAGTCATGCAGTGATGTTTGAGCACAAATAATAGCTTCTAGTAATTGAAAATGTACTGAGCTGTGGTATATCCAACAATAGCCTCTCGGGCCAAGGGGCTAGAAAGCCTTTATGGCCATTAGGTTCATTAGTCAGCAATGGCCAGGCCTTGTAATGTGCATATTATGTCACTAATAATGAGCATTTGAGCAACTGAAAATCTGTTCATGTTTTTTCATCATCGACCAGCTGTTATGGCATTGTTTGCTATTCTACTCTGATCATACAGTATGCTATGCAATCATTAGTCCTGTGTTTGACCTATTTCTGTGACCCAGTGACTGAGAATGGGTTATACAGTTGCTGGAATCAGTTTGAGAATAAGAGGAAATATTAAAGGACTGAATGGGGGATTAATGAGATAAAAATTGTGTTTTTGGCTTGGAGCAGGGGAATTTGACCTGGGAAATAAATATTATTCAGTTTAGGGTGAAAAAAAAAACTACCATCAGCCACCACACCATACCATACTAATAAAGGTTACAAAGAGAATGTGCTCCAGTAATCAAACCAGCTTATTAAAGTTAATCTATTCTATTAACTCTGATTTAAATTAACTAATTTTGTATGGAAATATTTACTTTCATGCCTAACCTAACAGCAAAATCAGCTGAATGTGCAAATGACCTTATAGTAGTAGCATAAGTGTCATAATCGAGATCTCTTTCATCCTCAGTATTGAATACTTTGATAAGCTATGGGAGCCTAAAAGATCGGGAAAGAACTTTTTTTTCTCTTCATTCTCACAATTGAGATATCAGCCAAACAACCCCAGAGATTGTTAACGCTTTCCGCTCCATCCCCATTCTGTCTCCTTCTGCCTCACTGCAGCCATAAATCCCCATCTCTGCATTTTTGGCAGCTTTGAAACATTAATTAATGTGGCGGGTCCACCAGGGCTGGATTTCGCAATTCCCATTTCCCGCCTCAGATCCACTAATGCACCACGCTCCACCCACAGGCTCTGCAAGGAAACAGCCCAACAACATTATCAGTGTTTGTTTTCAGCCAGGCTGTTATTCCGCTTCTAATTGGAGTGAAATTCACTAAATGATACAAAAGCTGATGTTCATTTAAACTAAAGCGAGATTTTATTTATTTATTTTTTTTTAGAAGAACAAAGGAGGATCTGGGGTTTGTGCCTAGTCACACAGGGATCTCAAGTGCCTATCCCACAAAAGAGCAATTAGATGGGGCTTACACAGATGCAGACATATGGATGTGGGCATGCACACATTATCACACCCCACACACACTTGTGTTTTTCTCCCATTCAGACACTTAGTTTGGTCTCACTCACACACACACACACACACACACACACACACACACACACACACACACACACATACACATACACTCACACTCACATTCACTATACACTCACAGGTCCCTTACAGGACAGCTAGGCAGTCATGCTGATATGGTAATGAGAGGAGAGAGACAGAGCTATCTCAAATCCTCCATCCTCTACCCCACCTCCTTCCTTCCCATTCTTTCTCTCCTGTCCATTTTCCCTCTCATAACCCCATCCAGAAACACCAGAGTCAGGCCATCTGCAGATAGTGTTTAATTCTTAACCCAGACAAGTAAATTATAAATCAGCGCCAAAATGTAGCATGCTATAAATGCTGATGACATTAAAGCAACTTGCTGGACTTTGTTCAACAAACCTAAAAAGCCTAATCACTGGCTTCAGGACCTGAATGCCATGATTTAATAGAAAAACCTGTGTAGTTCAGTCTTTGTGTGTGTGTGCATGTATTTGTGTTTGAGTGTGTATGTTGGTGTGTAGTTTACAGTGTGTGTGACAGTGCATGAGGCATTCATTACGTAAGATGTATGTGTTTGTGTGTTTTGATCATTCTGTAAGATTGAATAGATAGACTGGTAGAATGTATGTGCAGTATGAGCTCATTGTTTCAGCTTTTACCAATTTTGTATAACCAGATTTTGTTTAAGTAGCTGATGGGTTTCTACGATCCTAACTTCATCATGTGATCATTCATCTACAGTTTAGTTTGTAGATGGATGCTTAAACAATAGCTACACCTATAAAATATATGGCATTTGCTCTGGTGAAACAGCACCTCTGTCTCTTTATGATTGACATTTTATTTCAGACACGCCTTTTTTTTATGTAAGCGGAGGTGGCCTTGATCCCAAGCAGGTACGATCTCCACTTTAAAACTCTGCAGTAAAACTGATTTTCAGGAGAATTTTATGTCCTCAAACATCACACGCTTTCATGCAAGCAGATGCGTTGATTAACACTGGCTTAGCTACAATAAATAAGCAATCTTCTTGTTGCAAGCACTATTCAGTAAATTCTTCATGTTGCAGAAAGGAAGAGAAAACTCATTTAAAAGTAATTAAAAACAAAATTATTATTACATTGAAACAGTGTCAGAAATTGAAAAATATTCATAGTCCATCATCCAGAATCATTTCCATATGTTTATTTAAAACAACATGATAAATCTAGAGGGTTTTTTGTTTGCTCTCTTTAGCGTCTATTTTGAGCTGCTGAAACCACTGCTTCTTTACTAAACTATGCCCAGTCAGTCCACTACTTATTGCCCTATAAATCCATAGGCCTGTATGTGATTATTTATGATTTTGAAAAGTCAAGCTAGAAAATAATGTTCTGCACGTGAAGTGTGTGAGGTGCTCAGTGTGTGAGAGAGTGCTGAAAGCGCAGCTTCCAGTCCCCTGGGCTGTGTTAATCGCCCTGCCGTGTGTTGTTGCTACATAGTGTGTGTTAAACACATGCAGTCCCTATCCTTGCCACAGTGGTCATTGATTGCTCTGCACCGCGGATACCTGGTTTGGCGCAACTGGCGCGAACACCAAGAGCATGAATTTCACAACCCCGCTTATCGCAAGACCACGGAGGACGAATGACGACGATCCACATCGGCCGCATACAAAGGAGTCCATCGCCGTCACGCCTACTCAGCAGTGAGTGGCAGCCACAGTCAGCCATTCATAGCGCTTCCTCTAGGGGCGGCAGTATCATGTGACAACTCACTGGTACTAGGGCGCTGATGTTTCCAGCGCAAAATGAGAGAGGCCGCAGAGGAAAGGAGGGAGTTTAAATACTTTGAGAAATGGAGGAATGCGCTGGGGTTTGCCCAATTGTTGTATACATGTAGGCCTGGTGGAAAGAAAGAATAGGCTTGCACACGCATACCACACCTCTCGGCATCATTTTTAATTGTCAATCACCATCACATAAGCCCTTCACCACAACACCATGTCTACATCATTCACCCATAGACCATAATCATAGTTAGCACATACATTTGTCATCGCCACATCCTGGCTGCCAACCTGCCATCCTACTTTATTTGTACATTGTGTTAGTTTTTCTAGTTGTTGAGGTGTCGGTCCTGTTACTGGGAGATGGCAGGTCTTTTAATAGGCCCCCTGTTTCCTGACAAACTTTATTACAGGCACATATCATCTTTTGTCTACAGAAGAGCGATGTGAAAGTTCGGGGATTTTTTCAACATGGCCACTGGACAACAGAAAATACAGCTGCAAGGTAGTATATGCCGTCGAATTTTGTGATGTTTTCTTGTTATGTTTTTCGCCAAACTGAAAACAAAGGACCATCTGTGACATTTTCGGCCGCCTCTGAGGCTTAAATAATTACTATGGTCTTGATGCAGTGCAGTTTATACAAAAGAGGGATGCATACAGTGGCATCTGCTTATTTAGTGTTGGAGAAAGACACCAGCTTTATAGATAACTCTTAGAAAAGCTGACTGAAAGGAGAGCAGAGCATTAGACCAGAGCACTCTGCAACAACTGGATTTTCGAGTGCATAGTGGGCCACCATGACATTGCCTTTTTTATGTGAATTTTAGTTTGTCGTTATAGCATAAGTAAGACATGAAAGATAAAAAGGGAGCACAAATCAAGAACCAAGTACAGTTCAAGATGGAATCTACTCCTGCATTCTGTTTTGTGTGCAGTTACAGAAACCATGAATCTCCACATCATGAGTTACAAATCACCTTTGTTGATTTCCCATCGATGTAAAATGCATTTTTGAGAATCACTTATAGGGCGTAAAGCTGCATTTCTTCCATAAGCCTCGAGGAGACAATGCCGGGTTGTGATTTGCACTTCAAATGCACCTAAGTGTAGAGGGCATGTTTCATCAGACACTTATGACATTTATTGAATATATTTGTTGCTTTAGAATGAGAGCAAGCGGGAAGGCAGCCAAAAGGATTATGGAGGGCGTGTGAAGTAGTGGAGTAGCTTTTGATCGTTGGCATGGTAACACAGATTTTGTGTTGCTCCGGAGAGAAAGGAGGCAAAGAATTCTGGGTACTGGCATGATGACAGGCTGACACACACACACACAAAACAGGTAATACTGAGTCATATTAAGATTCAAGGTCACAGTAACAACCCTCAATGAAAGGCTGGAGAGAGAGAACTACTCTCTCTCTCTCTTGTCTCCACATTTTATTATTTACTTCTGTACAAATCTCTCTTTTATTGTCTCTTCATCTTTTTTCTTGTTTTCCTCCTCTCCTTCCCTCTCCTTCCCTCTCCTCTCCTCTTCTCTTGTGGCAGTGTGGCAACTCAGACAGCCAGGGAAATCAGGTTGGCATTATGTGGGCCAGACATTCGCAGCCGTAGGCATGCATCCTGCATTCCTCGCATAGAAAGAGCCAGAGAAGGAGGGAATGAACAAGGGGGGGAAATTGGAAAGAGGTAAAGAGGAAGGTCAGGAAAAGGAGGGAGAAGTGAGGGTTTCAAGGATGAGAAAGACAGTAGAAATATATGAGCCTGCCATTTCTTTTCCTGGGTTCCACCTACACTTGAATCTGTTGCTTTTTCCTCCTCTGTTCTTCATGCCAGTCTGTTTTCTATCACACTTCTCTCTCTTCTTCTCTCGTTCACCAGCCCACTGTGGTACCAGTCTTTTTATCTGCTGTTTGCAGCGCGTGGCACTCAGTCTGGAGGATGATGGCTATCCCTGAGGGGTGGGATGCAGCCTGCCCTCCCCCAGTCCCCATCCTGGCCCCTCCTCTCACCACAGCCTCTACACCATACAATGAGGCCAGTACAACGCAGAGGAGAAAGAGAAGGAGTCCTCATTTTGCCTCCCCTTTTTAAGGAGCAGGGATGAACATGTACATATATCTCATATACCCCCTTTTCTCTTCTACTTTCTCCACTGGAGTAACAATACTACCACTACTAGCCACTATGCTACTTCCTTTAGTGCTAGTTATTAGTATCCTCTGCTCCACTCCTCTCTTCTCTCTGCCTCTTGTTAGTAGTAGTGGTGTATTAAAATGCTGCTTGATCATTTTGTTCAAACTAACTCCTCATCTCATGTCCAGTGCACATTGTAAATAGAAGGCTGCCTGGCCACCAGACAAGGGAAAAGCCGCTGCGCCATTTATTTTAATTCCTCATATTTTGACTCTTTATTTACTCTATGTCTTAGTTACAAAATATGAATCAGCATCTCTCGCACACAGTACTGGAAAGCAGATTTTGTTAAAGCTATAAGGATATAAAGTCGCAGGCAAGACGCGTTATTTTTTCTTCATAGTTCTTTAACATCTTGAGTTGACAAGACAGATTTTTTCAAGAGGGGAATGTCATTCTTTTCACACTTAACCTCAGATTCGCCTCTTTGGCATACTGTATGTTGGGAGAGAAAACTAAAATATAGCTAAGGGAAAGGATATGCGTGGGAAAATGATGGAAGGACCCCATGTTTGAGGTGATTTTTGGGGGGAGAATATGAGGCATCTTTTTTTTTTCTTTTAGGAATGGGAGGATTTGTGCCACCAGAGGGTAGCGCCTCAAGGCAAAAGCAGCAGGGCAGAAAAGGCAAAGGATTATGGTAATCTCCTGGTATTAGAGGTATGCGTTGCTCAGTCATAATGAATCTGGATTGTTTTTTCATTTGCGCTGCAATTTAGGATTCATGGACGGTTACTGACTTTATGTTTAGCGTTTGTGTCTGCCACCATCCTTTGTGAAGGTAAAGCTTCCAGCCTTCAGGACAGCATAGTGAAATTATTAGCTTCAAGTACTGAGGTGTCTGACTTATAGTCGAATAACATGGAGTATTAATACACAGAAAAGGTCATTATTTCAGAAATTCATGAGGACAGGCCTGTTTTGTGACTTTATGTTTTCAGTTGTTTAGTGGTTTGATCTGCTGCCTTACATTTGTGCTACATGCACATGGTGCATTGGAATCCTGTTGAAATGAAGTATTAAAAAAACAGTTTGAGAAAGCAAGGGCAACCAGGGTATCAGAGAGGTTCTGCACACAGCCACATCAGTTTTATTTTTTTGACTGCTGTTTAAAATGAAGATTCAGTTGTAACCTCATGTAAGAGGTGAGAACATCAAATATGCAATGGTCTCCTTATATATCCTGACAGAGCAAGAAATAGGAAAAGGAAGAAGATAAGAGCAAAGTGTGTTGGGTTTGTTTCTTTTAACTTAACATGTTTTTTGAGCTTATCGCACAAACATTAGTGTTTCAAATTGAGCACTGCTCATTGATGCCAGTACAGTAACCAGTGACTACACACACCACTGGTTTTCGGCTTATCTGTTCGAGAACTGCTACATCTTTCCTCCCCTTTAACAATGTAGTTTTTTGGATGACAGAAAAACCTACATTTAGAAGAAAAAAACACTTCTCTGCTGTCACTGACTTTTCAGTGGTTGTGAGGAGTCCTGCTCGTATGAACAGATGACTAATACGCGGAGAGGCTGACCGAGCCGAGACCGATTTGATTTGAAAGCTGGATATGTGTAAACCAGCGTAAAGAGTTGATCTTCCATCGGTTTCGCTACAGACATGCTTCCAAAGCCCATTGAATCAGATGAATTTATGCTCAGTGAATATCGCGTAATAATTATTGCTCATAATGTGTTGTAAAAGTGACTTACTAGAAGCAGTTATGACAGAATAACATCATAACTGTTATACGTTGTCGGGCAAATTAGCAAATTTTCTTTCTTTGATGATACTTAGTCTCAACAAAGAGGCTTGTGACTATGTTAAGCACACTTACAATGCATTAAATATAGTATGGAGCTGTTTTTCTAACCTCGACATACCTACACTTCCACGTCTTCCATTCTTAGAATAAAGATATGAACAGTTTTGAATTTTTTTATTAGTAGGGCTGAGAATGCTTTGTTTGTCATATCTTCTTGTCTTTTTCACAAGCCTGAAAGCGATCACTGAATAACAAGCAAAAAAGTATGTAAATGCAAACATGAAAGTCTTCCAACATAGGGCTCAGTATAGGCTCAGCATATGTACTAATCCAGCTATATAGACAGCATGTATACAACAAAATTATTCACAGTTCTCACTGTTTCTTGGAAAGGTTTTCTCAGTGTAGATGCTCGGGTAACCACCAGGGAGGAAGCTTAGACTGTAAAAACAGATGAAGTCAAAGGAAGGCAGAAACACCGCTAGGTTTTAGACTGTACACCATAAGGTGAATATTAATAGGTTTGTACTTGGAAGATGAATAGGTCTTATTTCACTGGCATCGCTGATGTTGTGCCATTTGTGTTCTGACACCCGCTTCCTCCACCTCCCTCAGAAGGATGGCACTGTCCTCCTCTCTCGGTTTATGATGCACAGTGGCGTATTTGTATCTTCTGTATCAAAGACAAGTGGCGCAAGCAACAGGTAAATTGTAGTCCCCTTCAGGTACGGCACTCCCCACGCCTATCTAACAAAGGAGGATTGAGCACAAGGAGGCCATCTCCTTCGATTTCCAACTTGTACAGATGAAGTAAAAATAAAAAATGCATTACAAAGACTGTGACTAGCTCAGCATGATCCCAGACTGGTTTGGTAGGGGCCTCTCGCAGTGTTTAGCTTGGTAGGCTGGATTTAGAATTACCTTGGCATGAAACAGTTTGAAGCGGACACAGCCCATTTTGGTTTAAACCTGGTCATTTTTATATTATCGGGTATTATGGCCGCAATGCTCATAATTTATTTATTTTTTTCATATAAACTCATCCTGAAGGAAAGATAAAGTGATACTATATAAGGTGCCAAGAAAGATTGTCTGCCAGAGTTATATAGTTTGTGAATTTAGAATTAAAATAAATCAAGCAGACCTACTGCTGGATTGAACCTTAGTTGAGCTGCCTGCACTCCACACTTTCCTTCATGTCCATGTTTGCTTCTAGGTCTAATGGAGTTCCATCATACTGAGGGTTTGCAGTTAGAGAATAAATTGCTTATTTATTGAGGTGATTGAGCGTGGCATTGTAGAAAAGTTATTAAGTACAGTGTGAAGACAGATTGGCTGGTCCACTTGTGGCCACCTTTGAGAGCAGCTGGACTCCACTGAAAAGCTGTGGAAAGGGATTTCGCCATTCATACATTGTAGGTAGTACAGTGGTGTAGGCCATGCTTTGACCGTGATGCTTGGATGCACCTGCCACATTGTTGTCGTATTTACAGGAGCATTTAGGCATTAAATAAATGCTCTAATGTCAGCATCATCAGCACCTTTACTCTAGGTCAACTCTCACAAACAGCAGGCTGCAGTTATAGAGCAGGCTGAGCACTCTGCTCATGCTGAAGAGGCCGTGTCTGGAGTTTATATGCATCTGATTTATGTTATTCAGTTATTGTACTACTGTGCTGTAGGTGTGTGTTTCATTCCAGGTTAGTTTTTTTTTTTTTCAGTCTTACAACCCAGTAGTAGCTGCTTTGAAGAACCATGTGCTATATGAAACAGATATTTGCACAGTTACTCAACATTCAACAGAAATGTGCTTGAGTGCAGTGTGTGTGTGTGTGTGTGTGTGTGTGTGTGTGTGTGTGTGTCTGTGGAATCTCTAAGAGGTCAAAGCCCAGCCGCCGCACCAGCAGTTCGGAAGTTCCAGACGTAGTGTAGTTTAACCCAAGTGGATTTACACATCATTAATTTTAAAATGGTATGTTAATTTATGTAGAGAGTAGTTATTACTAAAAAATTACTCCCACAATAAGTGTAGCCAACTTACAAAGCTTGTCTTAGCTGGCTATTATCCATTTAGGTTGAGGAAGAGGTAAAGAGATGCAGCTGACACATCTAATTAACACTATATACCTAGTAATGAGACTAAAATATTCAGATATTTCTCATTCTAGTCCTATCATACAGATTTCATAAAGCAAGCAGTAACCCACTCTGTTCTACATCTAAACATTCACTTTTCCTTTGTGGATGCATTAAATACACCTGCCTCAATCAATCCATTATTTAGGCCTGTCTGCCTAAATATTTAACTCAATTTAAACCAATACATGACAAAGCATTGGGATATTCAACAACTTAATCCATAATAGGCAGTTTACTATCACAATAGGTTAAATCAACGATGTCAAACCCTCCATGATGGTGTTGAGTCTGCTTATTTCATGGAAGAAAGATGTTACGTTACAGCTGTTGAAAGTGAATACTAACAGTCCTGATAACTCATTATCTAATGTATGCTGTAATTATAGTGTTCTGATTTGTGCTCCCTGTTTTTAAATATCCTGTCGCTTGTCCTTTCCTCTAAAATCAACTCTGGTCTTTTACTAAACAGAGCGCCCACCCGCTAAGCGTGAATAAAAGATGCAGTGATTGCTTACCAACATCACTACATTTCCACCGCTCACTTCTCATGCACTGAACGAAACTAATGCCATTGTGAGGCTTCAGGTCTTTCTGTGTTGTTTAACTACTGAAATTTGGCTTGAGAGCGAAATCAGCATTGTTTTCCCAGTAATTTCATTTCTTGCCCTCCCATCTTCATCATCTTAGTCATCGACATCTTCCTAAAGTGGGCCATCAGTCTTTGCAGACAGACACACACACTGGAGGAATAAAAAAACACTGTAGGAGTAACCTGGAACCCTGCAAAATATTAAGGGAAACCGAGCTGAGAAAAACCTTCCACTGCAAACCAGCAACAGGCGAATGAGCACGCCTCAGCCAGGAGAAGCAGCCCCCACCCACTCACCACCACTCACCACCACCATCAAAGCAGTTTCGACTCCACTGACCTGTTTTTGGCTGGCATTTAGTTTTAAGGACTCAGTGACTTTCTCCCTCATTATCACGCGGTTTTTTTTTGGACTCTAAGTCTGTAAGTGATCTGTTGTTGTTGCACTCTCTTTCTCCTCACCAGACCATTCCCAGTTTCATATTTGATCTACTTGATGTTTGATTACTTGAAGGGCAGTGTTCAGTCGCCTACATTTTTCTACCAGTCAGTGTAAAATGAAGGTTCGGGAGGTGGGGGGGAGGGAGGGAAGACGTTGATGGTGGGGAAGCTGTGAAATCTGTTTGTGTGAATCTTTTTATGGGTTGGGATGATGATATACAGGGATAACATTTTGATAAATAACAGTATTGTCACAGAGTTAAACATTTTACTTCAACGGTGATTGAGGTTGGAGAAAATCACCTCAAATATAAGAAACTATTGGTTCTAATTATTGCAAAACTGTCTACCTGTACTTTGTCAAAATGTTGCTGATGTGTCATTGCCTGCACGGAAATCTCAAAAACCATTCGGGGCTCTGTCCATTCCACAGCCATACGACAGGCATTTTTTTACGCTGTTTGTTGCACAAAACTTTTCAAGAAGCCTTCTGCACTGTGTAAAGAGATAACGTTCTTAGGAGGGGAGGAAAAAAATGGGGGGAGGGGGGTGATCCAATGGTACAGTCCAATGGTTTTGAATCATGACTTGTAAATACGTTTTCATACAGCAAAAACTTTTTGATAATGTTTTAAATGTATCTGTAAAAAAAGATGTACATAAACCTCTGGGGTATAAAGGAGTGTAGACTATATATGAATTTATTTGTACACAAGAGCACTGGATTTCTTTACTACTTGATTGTAACTAAAAATTAATAATCTGCCAAAGTGTTTTTATTTTACTTTTTCTCCTGTCTGTTCCGTTTGTTTTGTTTGTTTGTTTTGCTTTTTAACAGCATTGCAGAATTTTAGTGTTCATACTGTATTTAATTCTGTTGAATAGATTTTGTTGTTGTGTGTTTTTAAAAAAAGAGGGGTTATCATTTTAATTTATTGGTGCCTTGTTTTGTGCTCCTGTATACTTTTAGTCTTTCTGTTTTTCTGTGTTCTGTGTCTGCGGGAGGGTGGGGGGTGGCAGGGTTAACTGGCAGGTCGGTGTGGGGGGGAGTTAAAAACTTAGCAACTTCTGTACTTACATGGAATATCTGTACTGTATGCCAAAATGGTCTCACTCACGTTTCTATGAAATCAAGCTGTTGATAAATATCTCTATATATTGATATATTAAATTTATAAAAACTGTCCAACCTTTAGTGTTGATGCTTTATCCTGTGTCTTTCTGTGTTGCATCTGGAAGCTGCATTTCAATACCTTTAAATTCCAAAAAAATGTTTTGATTTATTGCCATTTATTTACCTTGCTTACCAGCACATTTCACCATCACTTAACCTAAGCTGCATGTCTTTGGACTTTGGGAGGAAGCTGCAGTACCCGATCTCTCCAAACATTACAGGAGGGAACCCACGCAGGCACAGGGAGAACATGTAAACTCCATACAGAAAAGCCCTGTGTGAACCAGGGTTCGAAAGATACTGTTTGAACTCGACAGTGCTAACCACTGCACCACTGTGCCTCCCCAATATGTAAAATTTTTTAAACTAAGGTGATTAACCCCAAATGTACTTTCATTTTATAGTTCAGTATCAATTTATTTGTCCCAATACAAAAATTACTGAACTATATTCAAAGACTATAAATAAGACACACTGGGGTGAATGATTTCTCAGGGACACATGGGTAACTTTGGTGTCTGTATGTCCCAAACAAATCTTCCAAACATTTGTTGTTTTCCTCTGACAATGGACCAAGATGACACTAGCACCCTCCTTGTTTGTCTCCTGTTTGTCTACAATGCTCAGCTCTCCAGAAAACAAGACAAGTTACTGTAAAGTGAAGGAGAACCAGAACTGAGGTGAGAGGGTAAAATGGACTGACAGTGCAAACAGAAAAAAAAAAAAAAGTAACAGGAGACAGGGGATGTGCGTCGTCCCCTGGAGAGTTGTGAAGTGTGACAGTTCATTGGGGGTTTGATGGATGAGCTGGCGGGGAGAGCTGGCTCAGGATATGGGCGCTCTTTGGCCTGCCCATTGTTCCAGGGTTGCTGTTGCTCTTCATTGAAGATTCAGCCCTGCCTGTGCCCTGCGCTGTCATCTCCCCAAGCATTACAGAAGTCAAGGCGGCTCAGTGGTTTCATTGAAGATTCATGATAACTGAAGGACTGGTAGATCAAAGGGTTTCAGTATTATGGGTTATGCTCTGTACTTTGGAGAAAAAGTGCATTTTACTCTTTGTTGTCAGAGTTTCTGTCAGCAAAGCAATTTATATTGTTTATAATCCTCTCCATGTATGATTGTTAAAAAGCTGTGCTAAATTAATGTAGAGAAGCCTTTGAAACCTTTAAAAACTCCTCTTTTGACATCAAAAACTGCTGTTTTAGTTTGCTAAAATTGTTCCTATGATGTTACAGTACTGTAATCTCTCTGTCAATGAATGAATAGGCTACTTTAATGCCTTAAAATACTTTAACTGTCTTGAATTCAAAGGTACAAATATTAATCCTTAAGTCATTAATGTCTTGTATTTCAATCAGTGAAGTTTTTATTTCTCATAATAATTTGATCTGATTTATGTTTAAAAGGAAAACAAAGCATCTACACACTTTCTGCTGCATAGTAATTCCTACAGTGCAGTCTTTTTGATTTAAGCTCTAGAGATTAAGTTGGCACACTGATTTCTTTTCAGTTCGATTCAATAGCCATGTAGAGAGTGACAGATATTTCTTATCAGAATCTTCAGGGCAAAAAAACAAAACAAAACAAAAAATGACTAAAACATAAAAATAGAACCCCTAGATAGAAAAGGCTCCAACATCAACATGGACCAACAAACTTTGTTAATAGTCTTAGTTCTATGGAGTTCTAGTAGTTGATGTCACGCAATCCCGGCATGCAGCAGTCGAAATTAGAACACCGTCATATTTGGCAGGAGAGCGGCCGTTTAATTTTCGGCCCTGTGTACAACTGTTGGCAGCTAACTTTTTTCTTTGCCTGCTGTATTTATAAGAAGAGAACATGGTGGATAACTGTTGTGCCCCAGGAACCCGGAATAGTTGGATGACAAGCAAAGCGGAGGTCATTTTATCGGATTCCCAAAGATTCTGAAAGACGACAGAAATGGATTACTGCCTTAAAACATGCTAGAAACCAGCAAAGAGACCGAGCCATGGGAACACGAAGGCAACGGATTCTGCTTCTGTAGAGTGACCACTTCATATCAGGTAAAGAATGCAACGCTTCCTAACTTTGATATCTTGTCAATTTTACCTGCTTTTATTACAATTTCTATCAGTTCTGTTTTCATAAAAGGCATTTTAGACATATGCATTGTGGCGTGGATTTTGCGCGGCTAACTTGTTGGACGACGACTGTCTCAGTACTCGTGAAAAGCACACCGGGTGCATTGTAAGGGTCAGTAATGTTTAATTCATCGGGTGTTGCAACATAACGTTCAGTTTCCGCGGTTTTAATGTGAAGTGAACTTTGACGGCTTGAAATCGGCGCTGGGCACCTTTTATTTTTGGTCAGGCTTGCCAGCATGGCGGCGTAAACAAACCGAGTCATGTGACGGTTAGTGTGGGTTCTACTTCTAGATTTAAGTTCATTGCCGGGAGAAGCCTGACTTGAAACACCTGTTACTAACACTATGTATGTCACTCAGGTGACTTTGGCTGTAATCCCGAGGAAGGTAGCGTGCAGATATGCTGCGCTCTACAGTGACATTATAGAGCAGATATTTTTCTAGATATAAGTTTGGAGCGGACAGAACAGCGACAATACACCCACAACCATGAGCTCATCACAAGTCTAACAGAGACAGACTGACATGTTATCCCTCTGGGAAATCCAGACTTTCATAGCCATCCAACTGACCATAGATGTGTCTCTGCACTGTGGGAAAAGACCAGAAGACCGTGAACAAACACAGGGAGAACATTCAGAATATTCACGCCATCCACATTGCTGTACTTTAAATGTAATTTATTTTTTTCTGTTCAATCCTTTACAGTCCCCATAACAGTCCACTTTCACAGCACTATGGTGGCAATCCAGCCTCCCTCCACAACAACACTCCATCTCTCTTTCTCTCTCTCTCCCTCATTTCTCTCCCTCACACCAGCAATTTTCCTCTCCTCTGCTAAATGGAGCTCCTGTCGGACTCTATTAGTTAACATTTGGAGTTAGTGGGGCATCCAGGTGGCTGGGTGCAGAAAATATCCTCTCTCCACCTGTCACTTAAAAATTAATAAAATATTTGGGGAGCCTGGAATGATAACTATACTTATGAAAATTATTTGGGAATAGCAACGCTGACCTTTGTGTGATCACGTCCTCCTCCCCAGAGAAATATGAACAAAATTGTGGCACAATTTTCGGTATATTTCAATTTGTACAGAGAATTTTAGAGATTTTTTTTGCCATTATTATAAAATATGCAGGCACAAAATTGCAGCTGCTGTAATCAGTATTTCCATATTAAGAAAAGATGAAAGGGGTCACTCATAGTGATGAACCCACAGAGTAATCACCCAACTCTGCAGTTTTCCTGGGCTTTATGAAGCATTTCAGTGACTTTCAGCTCATTGTTTTGATTTTTATGGCCTGCAGCTTTACTGTTTTTTAAGTTCACACTAACTGCTCTGCATGATCAGCATGGTTTCCAGCAGCAGCACACATCTGTTTTCAGTGAAACGCTCTTAAAAATCCAGCTGTACACAACATACCCACTACCAAACGACACAGACAAAGTTGGCGACTAGCTGGTGGGGAGCTAAAGAGCCAGATGTTTCCCTCAGGAGTTGGAGGAGGCAAAAAATAAAGCTTAAAGTAAAGAGAATATTGGGCTTTCGTTCATCAGGTATCCAGAAACACGACTCCAAATGAGTTTGTTCAGTACGTCAGTAAACAACTATTTGCAAATGCATTCCCTATATCAATTTATAGGTGATAATATGTTGATGTTGTGTTGTACAGCTCTTTGCACTGCCCCCAAGTGGCCAAAGTTTGTAATTTTTTCCTTTTCATAGTTGTAGAGTAGTAGAATTAACGTGTAGTATGGTGCAGAGATAGAACTACATAGGTTTCATGCTCTGCTGCCTCTGCTGGCCGGAGGCCCCTATCACACTAATGTCGTTTCCATTAAAACTGTGATTGCAATCAGACACTGAAACCCAAACGGGCTACTAATCTGCACTGCTCTTGTCAGCCAAGAAAGATTTTATATTCAGGGCAAAGCACTTTCTGTAAAATGTAGCAACTTAAAGTAGAGACTGTGCTTATGTTTGCTGTTGTAATTTATTTTAATCATTCTCCATTATTGTCTTGTCTCTTTCCCTTTCCATTATTCCTTCCTCTCTCTCATTACCTTCATCTCCGCCTTTGTCTCTCTGTTGCCTTTGAGAGCTTTGCAGAGGAGGTGCAGGTTTATGACGCTCCTGTGTGTGAACAATTTTGCAAAATTAACAACTGAAGTGTTAACAATAAAACTTGATTGTAAAAAGCAAATTAACATGCACTCTCCCTTTTCAGTTCTTTCCATTTGCATCAGCTATTTCTCCCTGTATTTTCCCTCTCTCTTTCTGTCTTTCACTCTCTGTCTCTCTTGGTCCATTTCATTTTTACCTCTATCAGCAGTTTTGCTCTTCCCTTTTGTAAAACTTTTCCCACTGTGGCACCATTTTGCTGCAGTGATAAGGTGTTTCGGTTAATATGCCACATCTGGCCACATAAAGTTATTGCAATAAAGTCTCTTTCTGTTTGAAAATGCAGTGAACACATGGCCACCCCTCTGCCTCTCTCCCTCTCTCTCCCTCCCTCCTTCCTCTGCCTCATGGATGACAGTTCCTATTATCTCCTGGATAATAAGTTGCACAGATTAGCCATGGGGGCAGACAAGGGAGCAGGGATATGGCACACTTTGTGTGTGTTTATGTGTTTGTTTGTGTGTGTGTGTTGATCTGTGTGTATATCTCTGCATTTGTGTGTATCTGCTTGTTTTCATGGATTTCTACTTAGCGTTGTGTGCAGCTATTAATATTTGCCCGTCTGTATTTGTGTGTCTGTCTGTCTGAGTGTGCTTCTCTTTGTCTGTATTCGTGGATTTCTATCCAGCTGTGTGTGTCTATGTCTTAGTGCATCTGTCTGTCTGTATTTGCCAAGACGCATGCCAGCATGTGTGTTTGTGTCTGAATACGTGCGTATGTGTGAGACAGTGTGTGCGGTGGGACACGCTAGAGGAGGAGTTGATGGGCTAAGTGCCATTACCAGATAATTACAGCTAAAAGTCTCCATGCTAACGAGGACGGCTCATCATCATGGCGCTGGCAGACAGAGAGGCCACAAAAAACATCTGCAATTCAGATTAGGAGCACTTGTGTGTTTAGTGTGTGTGTATTCTATATTCCTCTCCTGCTCTGCTCCCTCTCATTCTTTCTCTATGTCCATACATGTGTTTGAATGTGTGTGGTTGGTACTTGTATGATGAGGGGATGAGGGGCTTACAGCTAAGCACTGGGATTCATATTTTCAATAAGAAACTAGCCTCTCAGTGTTTGCATTGTGTGCGGGTGTACACACACAAATATGAACACTGTATATCAGTGTAATTGGCTGGCACAGGAGCCCAGTGTGAGTTCAGTTTGAGGGCATCCATACACTGCACACTGTGGATGTCTGTAATGGGCTCACTCTTCACTCCCTGTGATGGGCTTATTCGCCTCCTAAATGGTGTCTTGTCCACACACACACACACACACACACAAACACACACAGTCAGCAGCAGAAACATAAATGTGTAAGATGCAATTATGCAAAAACATCAAAACAAATATTTTACCCTATTGTGCTGCAGATGTTATCGTTGCATATTTGTGAGAAATGAATTTAATTAAGATCTCTACCTGCTGGGACAGGTAAGGGTGTGTTCAGACCCTGATGTATCACAAAATCTGATTTACAGCCAGCCCGGTAAGCCTTCATCTTTACAATCCCCTGGCCTCCAAAGAGGAGTTGATGAGGAGAGAACAACATCATTTTTACTCATTATCCTCCCTCATACTAACCTAGTGTATGGGAATACTCTGAGCATGTGTGTAGGGTAATTCTGAATTACCTCACTGTGTGTGCCACATGTTTATGTCTGCATGTCAAAGCACTACGCAGTGTACTGTGTGTATGTAATTACTGCAGCTGGAACAACTCAAAAAACAGCACTAACACATCATCCACTTCAGTTAAGAGCAAATCACTCTCTTCCTCTCAGTTTGTGATTAACAGCCATCTGTTCTGTGTAAAAATGAAATGTCAGTCTGATTTAATCAAAGCAATCATTCCAAAAAGTAAAGAATTGTAATAGCAATAGACTCCATAGATGTTTTTTATTATTTAATTACCCGGAGGTAGCTGCTCTGTGCTGGTTCACTGTCTCAGGGGGTGTTAAGTGTCTTCCAGTTACATTGGGTATGTTCACACTTTGATATGAATGATAAAGAAACAGAATTCAAAACTTTGAAAAATATCATCATGCAGAAATTATATATAGTACTAAACTAACTGCACAGTCCATGGAGCTTAATTTGTTCTTCTTTATAGTCGTCCTTTTCATGCCTGCTAAAGTCGTGTCAGTGAGTGCTCCTTGACTGATTTAAGTCTCCTATTTTCCCCTGATTCTGTGATCTTCATTTTCTTTTCTCTTTCAACCAACACTTAAAAGAGCACAAAACTACTGTCTTGATTAGAAGAGATGAGACAATCTTCTGTATTGCAGCCCCACTGGTAATTTTGAGTGATATAACAGCTGAATTTTTTCATGAATATTTTGTCTTGGGCGACTTTAAAATCTGAGGAGGGTGTGTTGGGCTTCGTGTGTGAGCAAATCACAGCAAATTTACGGCACTAATTAATTAAGTCAAAAATGAGTCCTCAGTAAGCCCAGGAAACTACCTGAACAAAGGAAATTCTTGAGAAAGAAGGGCGTAAAGTCTCTTGATTGGAGGTGCTTCCATGCAGATGTAGTCCCTGAGGAAATCAAGCAGTTAATGTGGCTTAATGATCAAGGTTATCTAATGATTGGAACACCTAATTGTCCAATATATTGGTTGCCAAGGTTCTGAAGTACAGAGGAGCTTTAGAGAAGACTGATTGTTGGGGAATGCCTCGACTCAGTGTCCATTCCCATAGCAAACACACCCATTTAAATATGAGTGTTTAATTTTACTATTGCAGTTGTAAATCTCTGGTTGTGTGTCTAAGGTTGTGATCACACGATTTTTTTTGTCTTTCATGAAGGGCACCATGTCAGATTAGGCAGTCGTAGGGCCATAAATTCTTTCTATGTCTTGGTCGGGAGACTGGCAACACTGCAAGTTTGACCCTGACCAGTCATTGTTCAAGTCCTTGCATGTCATCAGAGAGGACAGTCAAGAAAACTTGCTGTCAAGAGCCGGCAACAGACGGCAATATAACCCTTAGAGAGTGCTCTGTTATTGAGCAACATGAATCATAAAAGATGTCACACTAGGCAGGAAAATACAAAAAATTCTGACATGCTCAACTTTTCGTTGGGATGTCAGGGGATGTCTCAGATGCCACATTGCTGCTCTGTCATTATGTTGCACTACAAAGCGCGTTTGTCGTTCCCAAAGTTCATATTCTGGCCCAACAATGGAAATTTGTCTGCCACCACAGCACTGTGTACCAGTCGGGCTGAATTTGTGTAATCTGATCCCGATGTAGTCACTGGCAGAAAACTTCAGTTAGGCCAGTCAATTATGCTTTTTTTTATGCTGCTTATATTTCTATTTCACTACATTTCAGAGGGAATGTGGTACTTTTTAACACTGGAGGTCTTACTGGAGGACTTTCACTTGTAATGGAACATTTTTATAGTGTGGTACTGCGTCTCGCACTTGAGTACATGTCATGAATTCGTCTTCCACCCCTGATTAAGGGCTTAGAATTTCTCATTACTTTCTTGACCACACATGCCTGCTTAGGAAGGTCAGAGAAAGTTCTTAATTATCCAAGTCATGGTATATTTAGGCAAAGGCAAATGGACATTCCTACCTTCACTGCTATGATTAAAACGACTTTCACCTGACTGTGATGAGACATTATGACCCACATGTGATCTGTGAACACCTTTGCAGAGCTTAAATACTTCTGACCCTCAGAGTTAATCAGGACTGAGGAAGCCTTTTGGATGAGAGGTGAAATGACTTGAAGAAATCTATGCTAAGTCCAGTTACCTCTGACTTAGGAATTGTAGCTATTTAAGATGTGAATGGCTCAGTAGTGACAGAGACTGTTGTTCTCCTTCAGCTACTGTGTTCTTACCATACAGTAATACCACCATCTGCTGGTCACTGGTTTTCATTACACCATATAAATGGCAGTACATACATCAGCTTCAGATTGGATAGACTTAATTCTAATTTGATTGGCAGAGGATTCACGATTAGGACTTTATCAAACAGAATGTATACTTGTGCATCAGAAATGAAACATAGTAAAAACATGAGGCTGCATAATATGCCTACTTCTGCCAGGATATACAATATTGTCAAATCATCAATAATCACTTTTATTTGATGTATTTTAAATTAAGTGTTCACACACACACTGTTTCATGTGAAAGTGACCTTGTGGGTGCATATTTCTGTTGCAGACTGACCACAGTTTTAGCTCTGTTTTTCCTGTTAAAGTTAAAATGATACTTAAATGAAAAATGAATCCAACTTGTCAAGACTTGTCAATCAATTTAGCAGTAATGGGTGTAGTCTTGTGCTGAAATGTGTCTCTGTAAGAATATGAATACGTAAGATGCATAGCATAGGATCAGATACTCTCTTAAATGAGTAGTTAATGTTTAATTAATCATATCTTTCAGAAAGACCAAAGCTGACAAATGGTTTTACTCTGCACTGACATCATCATCAGTGCAGTTGTGTGACTAGGGCTGGGTATCGAACTTCGGTTCTTTTATGGCACCGGCTGAAATGCTTCGATACTACCCGGTATCGAAAGATGCCTTGTTTTTCGGTGCCAGGTTTCGATACCAAGGAGTTAATCACGTGATCAAGATCTGATAATGCTGTCGGTGATTGGCTGTAACGTTACACGCGGTAGAGGCATGCAGGAAAAATACTTACGTGGTTACGCCCTCAGACGAGGTTCACTTGTATCTGTGTTGTGAATTACAGTGTGTGTATCGAAACTGTTAAAAAAATGGGGCAGAGGTCCAAAGTGTGGCTCCATTTTAGCAAGATTGATGCCAATAGTGCTCGATGCAATATTTGCTAAAAGGACATAGTTGCTAAGGCCAGCAACACAGCCAGTTTAATGAAGCATTTAAACGTGCACAGAATCAATTTACGAGCAGACAGTTGCTCCTTGTTCAACTGCACTAAGATTTAAAGGTCCTTAGTATGCAGCAGTGAGCATTAGACACTGACTTGTCACTTGTTTGCAATAGTTCTTTTGCACTGAAAATTATTTGTTGTTTTTATGTTAGAAAACTGCTTTGAGCGGAAAAATGCCAAAGCTGAAAAATAAAACTCAAGATATGTGCCATAATATGTAATGTAATTTTCTTTGTTAGAATTGATTTGATAAAATTGGTATCGAAAAAAGTCAAAGTATCGGTACTAGTACTGAAAATTTTTGAACGATACCCAGCCCTATGTGTGACTAGATCTTACTCTAGGAATCCAAATCAGTCATTCAAACCCAAAAACATGGGAAAGTAAAACCCATGTTCAAAAATAGTTATTCCTAAACTTTGTAGTAGCTGCTGTTCTCTGTTGGAAATGATACAACATGAGATGGGCATTAAATAAGTTTTAAAGCTTAGTATTTATTTATTTAGAAGTAGTTCTCTGGTTTGTAACATACAAGCCCGTTGTACAAGGAATATTACAGAGAGGTACAGGTTTTTACATTTGACTCTGTCATGTACTTAGACTCTGATTTTCAGACGGGTATTCAAACAAGGGAGACCCTGCCCTTATAGCTTAGACCAGTGTCGGACCTGCTTCGTATTTTCCCCGCAAATGTCAAAGGTAGCATTAAAGGGCACATGACACAGTCCACAACCTCATCAAATCACACATTTACTATACCACCCGACCAGGCAAAGTTATGTCAGATAATCACATCATCAGGGAACACTCAGCATAATGTCTAATCATCCCAATTCCCCTCCAACAGAATATTTGTCCATGCATACATAAGTATACTATATATGGTAAAAAATATAGCATTTGGAATAAATACTTAATATAATTTTTAGAGCAAACTGTCAGACAATACTTGTTATATACTCTTCACAATACTGTATGTACACGTATTTGGCTGGATTTACAGGAACAGATAAAATATATATTTAACCCCATGTGAAACAGATTTTGATTTCAGGTCTTTGGTGTTCAGCCAGTTATGAAACCTTATTACATCTGGGTCACACTGGATTAAACATATGGATGCAATTTACTTTTAAGACTTACACAGGCACGGAAGACTAGATACACCAGATACTTGTCGCAGCACAGATCAGATCATCCTTTAGCTGTTAGCGTTGTGAGGAAGCTACACAGACTAATTTTTTATCCCTCAAAATACAGACGACAAGTAATGATCAGATGTGCTGCAGAGAATTAAAATCCAGACTTACTGATCCTGTGTAAATGCAGCCTCAGTGTTGAGAATCTGTGCTACGTCGTGACTCAACAAATGAAGATGATCTGATTACTAAGCCACTGTTTAAAAAATCTCATTGTTAAGTAAATGCAGCCACTACTATATAATTGAGATACTTTATATAATAAGTCTATCTTCATGTCAGTCTACATAGTCCCATATTAGCACCCATATTTATAAAGTGTCCAGGAATGAGAGTACTTTCAGGATCAGGATCAGACCACACTGCATCTCAGAAAATAGTTGTTAAATTTAGATAGCTTACAAGACTGCACTATAGAGGCAAGGCAATATAATTCTATTATGATCGGAGAAAGCTGATACATTTGGAATCCAGCTATATAAAATTGAATGAGTAACTGGTAAGTAATAGGAGCAAAGAACTCAGGTTTGTCAGTTAAAAGAGACTTGATTGGTTGTCTGGAGTTCTTGCTTCTATAGAAATTGACTCTAAATGCAGACTGCACTGTCATAGACCACAGATATGGCAGTTGTTAAATTAAGTGGTATTCCCCTTTTTTTAAATTCTACATTCAGTGACCCCAGCTTTTCTCCATTCAAATATCATGAACTGAGACTGCCACCAGTTACTTGTTTACAAGTAAAATTATTGATCCCTTTTGTTTCTTGTAAACTTACTGACCTGACATCTGCAGTGATCACTGAGGGGGGAATGTTGAATTGTAAACATTTTATCGGACCAGTGCTCCTGCTTTAAGATACTTTAGGAATATGGGTGTAGTTTTTGTGGTAAACAGGAGAAAAAAGGCCACTCTCCCTGGAGCACATCTCGTCTAATGAAGGGACTGTCATCTGATTTAGGGCTAGACCAAAGCCGCTCCTCCTACTTAGTTGACTGAAAAAAGATAGTATTCCATTTTTATTGCTTCTTAGACTGAGAACAAAAAAATAACATCTGTCGCTCTGGGATTTAACATTTCGTCAGTTTACCATTTTTGAAATGTGAACGCCTGGAGGCAGGAACAGGATGAATTAGTGAATTAGTCATTTTTTCACACATGGTAACAGACTCATTTCTATATCTGGTATAGCCACTGACAGCTTATATGTCTGTTAGTCCCATGATCCATGCCGGTACAGTTAGACTTGCTACATTTTTTTTTCTTGGAATGTGTCACAGCCAGCCTGACATTCATTGTGCATTTTGTAGCAGTTGCATACATGATTTGATTTGAAACAAGCAGGCGAACAAGACATACATTATATTTGAACTGGAGGACGGAGACTGAGAGACAGAGAGACAGAGAGACAGAGAGAGAGAAGAGAGAGAAGAAAGAGAAGAAAGAGAAGAAAGAGAGGGAAGGAGAGAGCTGTTAACCATGAGAACAGACAGTATTACAACATACTGTTGTTTTAGTACTACAAGACAACCTGCGGGGGGAGTAACTGTGTATTTGCATGCAGCACCTTCTGAACAGTACAATCTTCTTATTAGAAGACTTTTGTCTTTCTTTAATCTGGTTATATTATGGTTATATAAAAATCACTTCTTCTGTGTCCAACAGAAATATTTTATCTCCAACCAAACCATTTTGTTTTTCAATATTTCACAGATGATGATCACCCATGTCAGATGTGAAAAACAGAACTATGTCATAAACAATATACACTGATGAATGATGCCAAAGATCCACTGAATGATGGCAAATTTGACCAGACGTTCTAGTCTATTAAGTTACTTTGTAATTTATACTTTTGGAGATATAGTTTCTTCTGGACACCGATATTTGAGAGGATTATTTACTATACACAAACACAATAAAAAAGTGCAGTAGAAAATACAGTTTCTGTGTTTGTATATGATTATAATCTGTTAGAATAACATTCTACACATACTATGTTCTCAGTAATGGCTTATGTCCAAATATGAAAAGGATGATGTCAATGTCGTAAAAGAAAAAATAGAAATCATGTCATATTTAATATCATATATTTGAAAGGTAGATCATGTGCTTAGTATTTTGCTTGACAAGCTAGTTTGATGATAAGAAGCAGCAGCTCTCTTCATCCACTTGCCAGTCCATATATAATATATTCTATATCCTCACTCTCACCCCTAATGTAACATCCTGTCAATCACACTCGTCACTATGGCAATGTCTTATCATCAGTCTGACCAGCCGCCTTTGTTGTCTGTCCACTGAGTGGTTGATGCAGCATATCAATAAACACCCACGTCGGCAGAGATGTGGAAGAAAAATGTGGCCGTACATTGCAGGACACTCCAGCCGCAAAGGTTTTGTAACGTGAGCTCCCATAATTCCACGGTAAACAGAGCATACCCACTTTTTCCACCGGTCAAACAGAGTGTGTCCTGTGTGGTGTCACCGTGTCTTTACTTCAGCTCTTCTTCTCAAAATGGGAGGGTTGGGGGTTGGCAAGCTGAAAGTGGTTTGGAAGAGTAAACATGGTCGGCCTGGCTCAGAGGAGGTCTGTGGCAGACGGGGGATCGGAGGCTTGGGTCTCAGCATGGGCCTTCAGAAGGTCAACTATGTCTTGGTGGGAGGCTCCCTCTGCCACCGACAGTGCTGTGTGACCATTCTGAGAGAAAACAGGAGAAAATGTTACAGCTTCATATTAAAGACGTTGCAGTGACTATTCTTATCCTGACAGTGGCAGTGTTGTGTTGCTCTTAGGCTAGCAACTGGACATTACGGTACATCTGTACAAGCTGCACAGACCTGATACAGAGCTGGGTTCAGTATTTGGAAATAATTTTTAGCATTTTGCCTTTCTTGAGACGCTGTGGAAATTATGATTTGTGTTTCTGTGAATCTGATCTTGTAATTCACTTCCAAAATTACACATCAGAATGTGCAACAAATATTATAATAATATACAGATAAGCTTCTTTGCATCATGCAGAAATTGCTTGTGTAATAATCCAGAGTTAAATCACAAGTCTGGGGAGGTTTTGTAGATGATGACATGAAAGGGAAAAGGAGGAAATGTTCCAAGGCAAACAAAACATTAAAGTGATATATCAAATTCTGTATTATTCTGTATTGTACTGTATATTCTAACTTCTTTCTGTAGCTATGATACCACAAATACAGAAAAAAAGTTGTGTCACAGTATGTCACTATATGTATGTGTGTGTGTGTACAAATACAAACATAAGATATGTGTCCTATATCCTAATATAAACTCCTTATCAGTGGCTTGTTCGCAGCATTTAGTTGTACAGTATCCTAAGTATCTATAATGCAAAGTTTTTGTGAGATCTGTCTATAACAGTTAAGAGCATTGACACCAATACCTTGTGTTTCCAATAAATAATTAGCTCTGGTGCTCTGTGCTAATATGAGTACTTAAGCATGTGCTACATTTGTCAGATAATACCATCCAACTGGTAATAACCAACGAGGACTGATATTTTAGCAGTTATTAAAATGACAGAGTTAAAACTGTTTGTGTTTATGTAGATAACATTCTTCCTGCCATTGGAAGAACAAACTGCTCCAAAATGCAATCTATTGCAAGCCCGTCTCTTTATAGTTTAAGATAGGTTGCATGCTTGACACTGAGACATCAGTTAAGACACACAGCTATAAATTTCCCCAGCTGAGTAAACTGGCACTGTTCTGTGATGTTGTTTGTAACTTCCTGCATCATTCTCACAGTGGGTCTAGGTGCTTTCCATTTATTCTTTTCATCAAAGACTACATATTAGATATTACGGCAAAGTAGAGCAGACAAGGCTGCATACTGAGAGAGACCTCTCGTCTCATGGGAACACAGATGTCTCAAAACAGTGTGCGTGCTCTCTGTTATACTTTGTGTAAATTGCATCAACCTGTTGAGGAAAGTGTTTGACTTGCTTGCATATAATTTTAAATGGCTTTCCAGAGCAGCTTATTTCCTCATTTTTTAGATGACGTTTTTCCCTCATTGCCACTAAATATAGTGTGTGTTCGTGTGTTGTCATGGAGTCACACAGAAAATGGTCTACCAGAAGCATATGAATGATTTATAGGATGATTGTAGGATACATCTGTATAGATTCAGCTTAGTTATCCAGCAGGCAGGTTTTGTTGAATGGGGACTGACGAACCTTGCATCCTTTGGGAGTTAGAATCTGAGCCCACAGGTGGGTGCAGGTGTGACTTATGAAATGTTGTGTAAGCAGCAGTGTTGTAGCAGTGTTCACAGTAGTGTTCACATGATTGTTTGCAATGGAAAAGTTCACTGGCAGAGCAAGGCATCACTCGTCACATGGCCGTTCTCCAAATGGACACCTCAGACTTCACCGGGGAATCAACAGTCTAGAGGAATCAATAATGCACTTGGTTGAACAATCAATATACTATGTGTAGGCCAGGCATCAGCCGTTGTGTGGCTGTACCTTTACTGGCCACCTAACACTGAACACAGATGAAGCCTTATATCTAATGACTTGTAGTTGTACAAGCAGCAAATACTGTAAGTAGCTGCTGAAGTTAAGCAGTGATCCCTGACATCTCTGTAAAGTATCAGCCTTTATGGAGGAGGTACAATGGCCAAAATTAAGCCAGAGAGGCACAGTCAGTCTTTCTTGCCACCTGCTCCATGCCCCTCTGGGTTTGTTCCTGTATTTTATATATGTGGTGTTTAAAACACAGGTCTGTCAGTGAGTATATTTCGTGTGGTTGAGCTGTATTCTGCTATTTATACAACCGTGATATCTTTCAAACCTGGCACCACACTCGGGCAACAGTTCACCCATGGGATTGCATGTTTGGACATCAGAGGAGCCACACTTTTTATGCAGAGATGGGCAGTAAACTAAGTATAGACATGTACATTGGTGAAACCCAATAAATGTGTCACTTTATGTCCAATTACAAGACAAGAAAAAGATCTTAAAGATGTCTTATATGTCAGACTGGATGGGACATCACTTGGCGAAGGGACAACATATTCAGAGGGCATCTCACCTTTTGATTGTTTACCTTCTAAACCATATTGAATTTTACAACAGTCCAGTTGACAGTGTTATTTCAACTCATAACATTATACCTTATCTACGAGGCTGGTCTCACAGCGACCTGTCTCCAGGAGCAGACGGGCGATGTGTGTGTGTCCGTGTTCGCTGGCGCACATCAGGGCCGTAGATCCCTCGCGGTCCTGGGCATTTACATCCGTGCCGCAGCTAAGGAGCAGCTTCACCATGGCAACGCGGCCGTGGCTCACTGCAAGCATAAGTGCCGTCTGGCCTGCCTGGAGGAAGAGTGAGAAACGCAGAGAATTAGAAGTAAACAGTGAGAGGGCATGTGTTAGGGGAAGATTAAGAGATATGAGAAGAGATGCAGGTTCGGAGATGAGGAAGAAAAAACGGGATAGGGGAAGAAGGGAAGGACAAGTGAACGTGACAGAAAGGTTTAAGAAAATCAGAATCTTTGTATCAGGAGTAGCTGATAACTAGATATCTCCTTAGACTGTGCTGATGTTTAAACAGAACAAGCTCCTGACCTCAGTGTGCTTGTGTAGCCTAAAAATGCTTTTTCTTGCGATCAGTCAGTTTGTTTTCCACTGAAGATGAACTTGCTGTCGAGCAAAAGCAGCTGATGTTGTGTTTATTCCTGTAAAGTGACCCACTTGTAAAAAATGCCCTAACATCCCCTAATTTCTTGGAAGGATTTATTAAATTCAGTAAGTCCTTTGATAATCAGCCACTACTATAACCTTACTAAGGAACCTATTGGTAGGTGTGAGGATAAAGTGTAAATTACCTGTCTGGAGCGTGCATTGACGTCCCCCAGTCTCAGCAGTTGTTGTGCCACCTCCAGATCATCAGGGCTCTCAGCTGCTGTTAGTGCAGCGAGCATCACTGGAGTATAGCCTGCCTTGTTCACATTGTCTGTTTCACATAGACCTGAACACACACAGAGCAAGTAAGAGACATTTTGTACAGGGTTACATTGCTTGATCTAGCCAGTATAGTACTTTAAAAACCATGTCTGTATTTATGCTCATTTATTTTAAATTCAGCTGTGATTGCAGCTGTGTGTTTTTGTTTCTCACCAGTATCCAGCAGCAGTTTGACCACAGGGAAGTTTGAATGTGACACACTGTAGTGGAGGGCCATATTCCCATTGCCGTCTGTCAAGTTTACAACATATGGCAGGAGAGTGGGCGTGGTCAAGCCCACTTGTCGCAGGTATAATCTGACTGTATCCGCCTGCGAGTCTTTCTGACTGGAGACCCTGAACCACTCCTGGTAGAGCACCACTAAAACCTGACGCTGAGGAGAGAGAAGAGGAAGGAGATAAAAGATAATAAGTGAAAAAGCCGCCTGTGGCAACATTTTTATTGTTCCCAGAACATCATTTTTACTGTTTGGGCTGTTGAGCAGCTTGCATTTTCAGCCAGAGGAAAAGCACTGTAAACCACATTACTCCACATTATTCTACTCATTGAAGTCAGAAGGCTCTAAAAGAACATCAGAGGAGAACCTGTAGCATTTTCCCTAAACAAAAATTGCTTTTATCACAGTTTCAGAGGCTACATTTGGAAAGAGAAGAGGGCATAATTTTCTCAAGCATTAGAAAAAGACACACATTACAAAAGCCTGTTGTTTATACAGTGTGCTGGAGAGATCCACAACCATGACCATTAATTTTACAGTCAAATCAGTATGGCTTTAAGAGAGTACAAAGAAAATCAAAACAACAGCCAAAAGAAATCCTTACCATTTCTTTATCTGGGGATGAAACCTCCTCCATGCGGTCCTTTACATAGAGGCAAGCATCGATAAACCCTTTGTCAACTTTCTCCCTGAAAACAAAGACCAGACGACACAGTAAGGAGCAGTCCTGTGTGGTCCACCTTAGATTATTTTTAAAATATTTTTTGTTAAGCAAAAAAAAGCATCAAAATTTAACCCAGTTCACTCCACATCTGTACTTTCCATTGTTTTCTTCACTGATTTTTCAGGTTTAATGTGGAAATACCATCATGTCTGGATAACATATGGCCAAGAGACGGCTACTTTGGTTCTTGTGTAAATTCTGTCTTGGATGAAAACAAAAGATAAAACATCCCTTATGGGCCTGCACAGCTCTCACACACATCAGTCAACAGTCTGACACATTGATAGCACATGCCAAACCTAGATGGTAACGATTTACGCTGATTCACTGCCCAGTAATATTCACCAAGCGCTCATCATGCACAGTCATACTGTACTATCTCATGCAGTCCTAAGCCTGAGTAGGTCACAATGTGTCCTGTACCCTTAGGTGTACTCTAGCAATAACACACACATACATGCACACACACACACAGTAGCCCGATGATTGCTGGATCAGAAAGTTTAAAAACTGGCAGATGCAGCCGTCCGTTGACATTGGAAGGCGTGGGTGTTGATTTTGAGACTGTTTAACCATCTGACAAGCACTTCAGCTGAAACAAATAGGCAGCTTCAGGTGATCAGAGTCCCCTGTGAATCCTTACAGTGGGAAAAGTGACTTTGCCTGGAGACTGAGACCCTCTGTTGAAGCAAGGCCTTGCAGATGAGCATCCAGGTTGTGCTAATGAGGCCCAGTCAGCTCTCGGCGAAGCCACGAGAACCTCACCTCAACACATGAGACTAGGTGCCAATGGTGAAGAGTGAAACCTTGGCCCAGTTCTTTCCATGACAATGACTTCCAGAAACTTTGTACTCGAAATAGAACTTTAATTTAGCAGTCCACCATTCCTGTGTGGGAACATGTAACACAATGTATTATTTGTATATAAACATTCCTAAGCACAGTGTGGGTGGCTTACAGTTAAAATGTTAAAAATAACAACAGGCAGTGTTATGCCAAGTCTAGCACCCCAGTATTCTGCAAATGTGTGTTTAAATGTACCTGGCTGTGTGTAAGTGTGAAAACCTAAAAATGTTTAACTGCTGCACTCCACAGCTCATATACATATAGTTCAGCGTAACAGCTCAGAGTCATATGGATGTTTTTCACAACTAATGGGAGATACAAAAGAAACACTCAGCGAGCAGTAGTAATATGCAGGATATAATTATAACTAATGGTTAGTAGGCACTGCAGGCACTGCAGCCATCACTCATCAGCTTTACTTTAAGTAAGTTTCACTCCTACTAATTCTTCAACTCACGTAAATCAAGTTACCTGTCTACACTTTTGTACGTTTTAAAATGATCTCAGTTCTGGGAAAAGCAATTAATCTAATTTTCATTATACTGTGAGAATTTACTCTTGTAATCATTTTAAATGCCTGCTACAGTTTGTCTAGCAACATAATTTTTGTGTGCTATTTGCAGTTTTAGAACTCTGGCATCTTGACATTTATGTAAGTTTTGCAACACACAATTATCTGTGAGAGTGTAGTCCGCCAGTATCGCGTGTGAATGTGTCTGAGTGGGTGCAAGTGTGAAAAACTGTAACTGTTTTTATTGGCAAAGCTCACGGTTCAAACATCACATCCAACAGCTTGAGGCCTTCTGGAAATTAAGTTTTCTTCTCCGTGAACTTAACACACACACACACACACACAAATACATTAGAAAATATAATTAACAAACACATGATCAGTTTAGGATGTATACCTTTTGTTTGGCTGTGTAATGTAATTTTAGCTTCTGTTTATGCAGCAAAGGTAAGCTCACATTTCCCAAATGCAAATGGTTGTATTTTGAAATAAGACAGTTTAGAATTGAGTTTAGAATTAGGAGGATATTCACAAAGATGCACTGAAAATCAGGAGCCCATGTTTGAAAAATCGGTTTTTATCCCGTTACTAATGTCGTAATTATTCACAAATGACACCATGTTTTCCTTGGGGATACATAACATTTCTATTAAATCCTATTTGGCGGTACATCAATGTTTAGGCTTATATTCTTTTCATAGTTGTACAGTGTGCCTCATTTATCAACAAATAGTCCATATATATTTTTGAACAGCGATCCTTTTAAGATTCAGCAAGTACATTCACCATGTCTTTAAAACTGACTTTAATTTACACACTGCAATCGTTCTTCAGTGTTTTGAACATATGTTATGTGCATGTATTATTGAAGCCATACATCATTGCTTGAATACACACACCATGCCAACTATCTGTTCCTGGAAGTAGTGGCTAGCTCCTGACCATGTAGTCTGAACCCAACCTTACCTACGACTGGTGATATGGTTGACATCACCTCATGAATCTTTTTTTTTTTTTTTTCATTCTTCTTTCTCATTCCTTCAAGGAAATCACAGGCTGAGAGCTAAGAGCAACACACAAGATATATATTTTGATGATATGTGAGCAGATACTACTGAATTTTAGCTTTACAAAAGCTCCATAAAATTACCCTCTCCTCTCAGGTCAATCTTCTATTCTTCTTCTAGATAAGACTGTGTTGCTTTGTGTATCCCAGGAGGGGCGGCCCAAGGAGGGGCAGTGACATGACATGGTATTAGTGCAACACTTTTCTAATATAGATCTCATTAAAAATCAGTCAGGGTAAAATGAAGTACAGCTCTTGTCATTTGGTTGTTGACTGAGCAGTAAGTCAAAATTTCTCCTGCCACCAGAACATTACTAAGAAAACAACAAACTGTTCAAACCTTGAGATTCCTCTAGAAAAGAAACTGTTTATTTTACACAGGGTCTGGGATAAAATGAGTCATAGCAAATGAAGCAGTTACAATTATCGCATTTGCAGGCTCAATCCACTTAGTGTGGGTTGCACCCTGACTCTAAATAAATACTTGAAGCACTGCATGAGGAAATTTCAATTTCAGTTCACATATAGCAATAAATATCCATTACCAAGATGGCTTTAAGATGGAAAAAACAGTGAGTCAAGCTATGACCATGATTTTCCACTGTGAACATGTGTGTGTGTGTGTGTGTGTGTGTGTGTGTGTGTGTATATATATTTGGGCCAGGACTGGCAGACATCCTGAGGAAGGCCAGTTGCTGATAAGGCCTTCAGGCAGGGAAAAGACTGTTTATACATTGAAACGGACGCCCACTGAACTCACCACAGTACACACCTCACCGCTCAAGTGGAAATGACCTGAACTGTGGTCAGCGATGTGTGTGCATGTTCGTGTGTGTGTGTGTGTGCATGAGAGCATGAAAGAGTGAGAAACAAGATAGAATAAATGGTCTTAAAGATAGAAGAAAGAAGAAGAAACTCGTGTGCTGCCCTCTACTTTCCCTCTCCAATCATGGGGACACTGCACACCTTACTTTAGCCATTTCTCATCCTCCATCATTTTCTCCTCTATATGTAGGTGTAATCACTATCTAAATGTGCAGGTTGACAAGGGGGCGAAACAAATGCAGAGAGAAAAGGCCTCCTTGTCATCAGGCAAGAAAGAAAAATAGCCTGGATGGACAACAGGGAGCAGAACGAAAAGACACACAGGAGACACAAATCTAGTTTTCAGCCACATTCTTCCTCTGTATGCCTCTCTCGCTTCTTATGCATTCTGACTTGCCCAGATGCTTTCCTTTGAATTTCATAACAGCACATTTCCCTGGTTTTGTCGTGTCACTTCAGGCTCTCATCGGAGCCCCAGAAGAGTCACTATGACCCACAAATTCTACTAAATGTAACAATGTGTCACTCTAGCTGCCACAGGGAGCCTTGTTTTGAAAGAGAAGTAGAGCGGGGAAGCATCTGTACTGCAGTCAGCGGCGTGCATAACGACAGCTTTGGTGTTTTTTACTCTTGAAAACGTAAACAAGCGCTAAGCTAGAAATATTGCAATACAGTAACAACCTACAGCCAAGCACTTGAAGTAAATAGTGTTTTTTGGGGGGGGGGTTGGGGATAAAGCGCTGTAGCCTTTCTTTAAGTGGGCATGATAGCTTATGTGGATTCCATTCATTATATGACTTTTTTATTTGAGTCAATAGACCATAAAACAACAAAATCAATTTTATTCCTTGTTGGTTCATTGCACTAGATGGAGATGAAGATGAGCATCGGCCATCAGGAATTAATCCTGGCAATATTTGAGCTTGCACGTCTCCATCAGGTGTGAAACAATGCATCCGAAGCTCGATCGCAATGTGATCAGCTTTCATTGATTTTTAGAAGAAGGAACTTTCCAGTGGCTGATGGCAGGAGTGGAACTGTGGCATTAGTTTTCCCCATTGTCTTGTCTCCATTCCTAAATGAGATCTGTTTTTATTTATCACCCAGTGTGACTCAATGTTACCCTCTCTCTCTGTGGTGATCTAGTTTGGGAGGACAGGAGCAAAGTGTAGAATTGAAAAAAAAAAAAAAAAAACTTGGAGAAAACTAAAATGCAGAGGCCTGAAGAAAAAAAAAAGATTTGAGGAAAGACGGAGACTGAGGGGAAAGAAACAGAAAAAGTTTTATCATTCAGTGTGGGTGAAGCATGGCTAAGCAATAACCTGATTGTGGCTTTGGTCCGCTCTCTCCCACAGACAGCCTCTTCCTGTAGGGCTCAACTCTGCTGACCTGTGGGGGCGAGAGACTACACAGACTACAGGCTGGGCTCTAATATCACTAATAATCACTACAGCCAAGAAACCACAGCTAGAGAGCACAGAGGGAACATGGAACAAAGTTGAGAGGTTGTGTTTATGAGTCTGTTATTTTTATCTGTGTTTTACTGTCTTTATAGAAGTACATCTTGTATTTTTGGTTTTGTTGGTATATCTTGCTGTGTTTATTCCTGACCATGAATCAGCCCTAAAGCCACTGAAGCCTAAACAGTGACCAGAAAAGACAGCCAGTGTGTCTCGCCCTCCAGTCTATAGGGGGATAGTTGTAAGTTCTGCATGTAAACAAATGCAATGATATACAAGCAACAATGGGAAACATTGGCCTTGTAGCTGTGATCAAAACAATACTGCTATAAACCAACTCTTTGCAAGTTGGTTTCTTTCCATCTCATAACATAAGGAAAATCAAGAGCTGCAAGGACAACACTGTCTCCAAGAAATTATGTTTATATACAACAATACATTTTGGAGGAAACATCTCTAGCTTGGTTGTTTTCACAGGTATCTTTTTTTTTAAATGAATGAATGAAGTAACGGCAGCAGTGGGAGGTGGCTGGGCTGGAGAGTGGGCTTACAAAGCGCCAGAGTTCAGTCCACAGTCCTGTCTGTGGTTAGGTTAGGCAACAAAGACACTCTGTTTAAAGTTAGGTAGATATTGTGGTTTTGGTTAAATGTAAATAGACACATTGTGTCTGAAGTCACTGTGAACTTTTTCTGTATTACACCAAAAAACCCTCTTTCCTGAGCCCTGACCAAGTGCTGTGAGTGCCTAAACGCAACCATAAAAAGTTTAATAAGGCTGTAGTCACTGCAAATGGATACTGTGCTGCAAGATCAGATGTTTTGGTGGAAAAGGACTTTGCTGTCTGTGAACATTTTAACTTGTTTGCAACAGTAATAGAAAATGGAAATCTGTAATTTTGTAATTTAATTTGGAGCACTCTGTGCAAACAGTGTTGCTGATCAAAGAGCAGGGCTGATATATGGGAAAATGTAATTTTCAGTGATCAGTGTGATTTCTGATGATCAATGTTATGATTTTTCATTTGCTCAATCGGCCAAAAACAACACCTTCTGGTTATTTTACTAAAGTGTTATCATGGCCTATAGTAATAACAGTCAGAAATATGAAAATAACACTCAAGATATTCACTTAGGAACCATGAAAAATAGCAACAAACACAAAAGCTGCTGTATTAAGCCCAAATGGGAGGATAAAGAATTTCAACAGATTAAATTACACTCAGTAATTCTTTTGTTTGCTGTAGATTTACTTTTACATTAGTTCCTCCAGGCGCATTTGAGCGTACTGTGAGCCACACTGTACAAGTGGAAAAACAGCGGTGTTAGCCAGGAGCCTGCCTCAGCTCTCTCACAGCACAGGCAATTTGTTGAGTCTGAAAGGAAGCTACATGGGGTCGCGACCTTGTCTGAACAATTCCCAGGAATCTCTACTTACATAAGTGAAAATGGGAGGGGGTGAGGGATGCGTTGTGGGTCAGAGGTGTGTTGATGCTAAAGGGGTTAAATATATTCTGTTGGTGTTCACGCTGTAAGAGTAATGTGTTACATGTTACAAGATTTGACAACAAAATGCTATGATTACCAAGAAAGGGCCTCACAGAAATGAGATGTAAGCCATAATCATGCAGTGAAGAGGCTTAAAGGTTATAGAGACAAACATCATTTTATACAACATATACTCATCTCATAGCCCGCAATACTCCTACTCTAGACCACTGAGTATTGCTCACACAAAGCAGACCCATCTTTATCTGCCCTAAGGGAGTCCTTTGTGTAAATGTAATGTTTTCTTTTGAGTTAAAAAGGGAAAACCACAAGATAGCATGTACATAAATCTTTATAATTCAAACAAAATGCTTTGAATTTTTAAAAACTGGGGCCACATGTCGGGAATGGCTTTGGGGATTTGCATAATTGCTGATAACAATGGAAATTATTTCTTTGGGTAAATAAACTGTCTTTTGTGGGAAATTGTTCCTGGTCTGGTTCCAGCAACACTCAAACAAAAAAAAAATTGGACTCTGGCATTTTACTCCTACTCTGTGTTTATTATCAGTTTGATGAGACAAGATGAGGAAATATTCAAAAAAGATGGTGAGAAGCTAGACAGAAGAATGAGGGGATGTAGAAGGAGGCAGCGCTGGTGACTCAGCTGGCTGAGGTTCCTACCATGTTCGTGAAATTGAGGGTTCAAGTTTGGCTCACAGCCCTGTTCGCATGTCACACTCGTTCTCTTATCTTGCCTGACACTCTCCATGGTTCCCTATCTTAAAAAGCCAGTGTCAAACTAATCTGGAAGATGAAGTGCAACCAAAGGGGGAGAGGTTTGTTTATTGGCATTGTAGAGCAACAGCTGCCTACGGCTATAAAGAAAAGAGTCAGGGCTGAACCCTTTCATTTCTCCAACCTCCTTGTCTCACCACCTGTATTTCTTTCAATGCTTCACTCCTCTTCTTCTATTATCTGTCTTGCCACACTGGGAAGCACACTAAATACAGCAGAGCGCTGCAGGCAGAGGCACTGCACAAAGAGCAGCAGCAAGATATTGGACAAGCGTGAGGAACGAGGCCTGCTGGGTTCACCGCGACAGATGTGACGATAGAGATGTTGACTGGCCATTCTTTATGTGTGCGGTTACTTTATTGCCGCAAATAAAAGAATTATAGAGTCTGAATAAGCCTCATTAGGAAGAGAGTGATGGATAAAGAGAGTGACAGAGTGATTGTGGGAAATAAGAGAATTAGGAATAGTCAAAAAACTAGGCTGACCTTTGAGGGAGCCAGAGAGTCCAAACTGGAGGTTTTATTGTAGCTACAGAGCCTACATACACAGCTGCCATAGCTGACATGTATTAAATCAAAAACTGTATGTATGTGTTGGGGCCAGTAAATCTACAGAGATACCTCATGAGGATCAGAAGAGCTGTGATTGGTTGCTTGTGCTTACTCTTACAAGTTTCTGATGCCAGTGGAGACTGTTGATAGTAAAGAAAGCATTTAGGAAGTTGAAGAGAGACTCAATAGTCGCCATTTCATTAACATCCTTCAAAACATATTACAAATTAGTTGTATATGAATGTAGTTTCCAGCAGACAGGGTTGCCACATCAAATTTAGACAGTGGTCAGATCGTATGATTACAGCAGTACATGGCCTGCTTTACTAAAACCTTATCTGTAGATATCCACAATGGGACTCCTGTTAATATAAAATAAATGAATAAAAATCAAATAAATCCACCTTCAACTGCTCCACAAAAGAAATGGTTTCAAGACAGTTATGAGACAGAGGTCAATTTATGCAGCATAACTACATCTTTTGAATAAACTTTGCGAACAGCTGAAGTTGAAATTGTCCTATTAGCAACCGTGTTAATGAGCTTACCAGCTCAGAGACATTTATTCCCCTTTTAAAAAGTCATTATTGAATGAACTGACGTACAATCCTGAGAACAAAATGACAGGGGGGAGTAAACGGAAAACCAAAAATGACCTGGAGCACAACAGGGATGGATGAGCTCACAGATGAACTTGGGGTGAGACTTAAAAATGATGCCAAACATTCAGAACAATGAAGGGAACTCAGTGTGGCCCTTTATCCCACAGAGGACAAAGAGGAACAAGTAAGAACAGAGAAAGTAGAAAGATGCATGTTCCCTGCTTGTTTGTGTGTAAGTCAACAGCCTACATCAACAAGCCTCTAACACCACCTATTCTGCCAGGATGCTCGCCTTAATTTCACTGTACCACTCTGAGCTGTGATCGGGCCCTTTTTATAATTGATGGTCATGATGGTAAATAAGTAATTAGGGAGGGGTGAGAAATGCAGAAAAGAGATAAGATAAGAACCAAGGGATATTAAACAGCCAAAAAGCAGAGAGAGAAAAGGGGAAAAACAAGGTGTTTGAGGAGAAGTGCAATGAATCAAAGCAAATAGAAGAGATGAAATGACATACTAAAGAAGGATGGGAAGGAGAAATGACAGGCAGACAAGATAGAGATGAGGGGATGTAATTATTGGACATACCCATAGTGCACAGATTGGACTCATTTTGACAACAGGGCTTTTAATTTTCTTCCTGTCTTGCTGCCAGCCGGGATATCATTAGCTGGGGTGTCAGTATGGTATATTTTGTATTTTCAAAGGGGGCTTCTGAACACACAATTTCCATTAATTTCTCTGAGAGTTTTTCTGCGCTGCTTCCCTGCACTTTTGTCTTTCTGATCACGTCCATGCAATCGTTTTAATTAAAGTTGTTTTTTTTTAAGTGCTTTTGATCTTGCGCTGTAAGCATTTTCATTGGGTCCTGACCAACCCTCCTTCAGCCCTGCTGCAAAATAATGTAGCTACTTGATTTTCATATTGACAGCAGTGTAGTTTATTTGCCCCAGAGATACTGGGGAGATGCTGCGACTGCTGCAGCATCCATCTGTCTGTCTGTCTGTCAGCTGCCATATGTGTTTCAGTGGGTGGATACAGATTTTCAGCAACGCACACCAACACACACAAACGAGAAGAAACACAAACAGCACACGTAGCCCACATTTACAGCGGTTTGAGAGGATACAGTATGTGCACAAATTGCAGGAATACACACACGTGCACACACAGATGTTAAGGATCTGGGACATGCTTAGTTGAACAATGGGGACATCATTTCAACTTCCCCCACCCCACTTTCACTGTAGCTGAATTTTAAAATCTCATCGACCCCCAAATCTATCAAAACAATATGTCCCACGGGAGCTACCTGCTTCTGTGTAGCTAAACCCCCACTCAGCTCACCTCATTCTGTCTCTCACTGTCTAATGGAAGCCATCCATCTCTGCAATAACCAGTGTGGGCTGGGAATAAGTAGGTAACACAAAATTCCAGCTGGAGAAAAGACCAAAAGCTTATCTCTTCTTAAAGACACACAGAGAGAGAAGGAGGAAAGGGAGAGACGAAGGAAGTAAAAGACCAACCTGTTTATATGGAACCTCCCTGCACCAGTTCTGATGTGCCAAAGCAAACATTTCACAGTGGGAGATACATGAGACAATGGCTTCCTACTTCTGTGGCCATGAACGTGTGAGATTATTTTTGTCAAGCATGTTTGATACGCATGGATATCCTGTAAGATAAAGGTTGAGGCCTTGAAACATACTGACCAAATATGTGCCGTAGCAAGTGGAATGCTGTTCAGATGGCTTCTTGTTTACTCTTATAATATATGATATGGAGAAATGCCATAATTTCTTTACATATACATGCACACAAACACACACACACACTGGCCAAGCTAAGTTTTTATCCAGGTCTGCTGGTTGCTTGGTCGGTTTCATCAGGATTATGCAAAAGTACCAAACCAATTTATATCAAACTTGGTGGAGAGATGGACATGGGCCAAGGATCCATT